>JXCR01141700.1:73194-162097 GCA_002079205.1 Phalaenopsis hybrid cultivar | reverse complement strand
GGGCAACGGGATTTCAATTCCGATGACCGACAACTTCTTACGGGCAAACCCCACACCAAAAATAGTGCCGACAGATACCCAACCTAGCCTTTTGCCCCTAAACACCCCCAAATTACCAAAATGCCCCTCCATAGCCCAAAATTCAAAAAATTCCAAAAATCCCCAGAAAATCTCAATAAATCTCAAATATTTTAAATTTTATTTTTATCAACTACCACTTGATACAATTTGGCTAATTTGACCATCTTCAACCAAAACCCCCAAATTTGCCTTTAAGGGCTTAAATTTCCCCAAATTCAACCCAAATGTCCATCAATTTGATCTCAATTGATCCCAATTCCAATCCTAAACTCAAATTCACTTTTTATATGGCCAAGATAAAAACCAATTTCTAGCTTAATTGGCCCATGATTTGAGCCCAATTTTGATTTAAGTCAAACCCAATTTTGACCATATGACCTAATCTCACCAAATTGAACCCATAGCCTAGTAAATTGGCCCCAATTAATGTTGATAAATCTTTATAACATTATTTTACATTAAAATCAACCATCAATTGTCCTTGGTAAAGCCTCAAATCCATTTAATTTTGGCCTAAATCCAAAATCCCCAAATTTAGCCCTAAATTGGCTAAGTCCCCAAATTTCACCCGATTGATTGACTTAACCCCCAAATTGGCACCCAATTCATGTTGAAAAATCTTCATGGGGTCCCTATTGACCATTTACAATTATCAATTTGGACTTAGCCGCATGTTCAAAACTCTTCATGAGGTCCCTATTGACCATTTACAATAATCAATTTGGACTTAGCCCATGGCTAACCCAAGCTAGACCCAAGCCTAGCCCAACATGACCAAATTGACTAAAATTCAAAATTTCCTCAAATTGACCCTTCTAACCCAAGCTAGACCCAAGCCTAGCCCAACATGACCAAATTGACTAAAATTCAAAATTCCGTCAAATTGACCCTTCAATTGAGCTCAAAACCACTTCCATCCTTCACCAAAGTTGTTAGTTATGATCATCTACACCAAATGAAACATTTATTTGGGTCATTTTACATGGCTAACCTAGCCCAAACCCACGTTTTGGTCATTTGCACCCACTTGGACCCATGCACTACATGTGACATAACCACCCTAAAGTCACCAAATTAACTCCACCACAGCCATTAGTTGGACTTAGTGACCAGTCTATCACCAAATTAACTCCACCACAGCCATTAGTTGGACTTAGTGACCAGTCCAAATACCATGAAATCACCTAAATTAACTCCACCACAGCCATTAGTTGGACCTAGTGACCAGTACAAACACCATGAAACCACCTAAATCAAGCCATATCACAACCATTAGTTGGACTTAGTGACCAGTACAAACACCATGAAACCACCTAAATCAAGCCACAGACCAAAAGTTTCCCAAATCAAGGGATATTATTTCCAAAAATGCATGTGCTTAAGATATCCTTACCAAAATTAGGTTTTATTGCACTAAATTGCTGTAACATATTCCTCTGGGTTTCCTGAGCTCCTAGCCACCTCCCCCTGGCCGGCCGGCCAGCCTAGTGGCCGAAAAAGCTCAAAATTGAGAGCCACCCCCATGGCACCTCACCCAATTCAAACCTAGAGGCCAGCTCATCCAATCTAATTGATGGAGCTCCTCTGCCCTCCACCTAAGCACCAAAATGCACCCAAACTTATGCCCTGAGAGCCACCCCATGTCCATTTTTATAAAAAAATTACCTCAACGACCATGGTAGGTGTGCTAAAATATCCTTAGAGAGGCCTCTCCAAACTTCTCACAGAGCTTCCATAAGATCCCCTCAGTGTATTCCAACTATTTTCCCCCACCAATTCCGACTGCCGGAGCTTAATTTTGAGCTTGAAACCTTGCCAGAAATTAGGACTGAACCTAATACACCTCCACAGTCCACCAAACCCAAATTAACTGCACCCACACCTTCATAATAGTGAAAGAAGATAAAGCCCCATAAAATCCCCCTTCCACAGAGCCTCTACCATAGCTCTAGACTAACACCCAAATCCGGTCGAGATCGAATTCATACCTAGGCCTTACACCAAGACCAGGGACTCAATCCCTAGTCTCCTTGAACCCCAACGGATGTGTCAAGACTCTCTGATTGAAGCTACACTTCTTAGAGCAAAGGTATAAAACCTCACCTCCTCCCGAGCCTATTTCAATTCTCCATTTAATTAGGATTAATTTAATTGCATGATTACCATATGGATGTGTTCGTCTCACTTAGACGAGTCCATAGGATCAAACCCAAAGTGGTTTGGTTGAGTCTAGGCTTAAATCTTGGGGTTTTAGTGTGGACGGTCACGGGATCATTCTATCGGGGACGATGACAAGGAACCGTTTGATCAAGCGTGTGTCAAATGGATGGAGGAGATCAAGCCGGACAACGCTTCGGGACATAAACCGAGGGTCGAGTCAGCAGCTATGTGAATGGCAGTGTCCAACCAGAGAGCACCACGCATGCCTTCGGAGTTGTCTATGATCTAGTCAGCACACGAGATTTAAATAGATAAATAGGGCTTTATCCTATTTATTTAAATATCCCTAACTTAGAAAATTCATAACTTTGTGTAGAAAAATCACAAAAATAAAATAAAAATATTCGCTTGCTCAGTGAACATAGGAGAACAATGTGAAATAAATTTTAAGTCCATTTGATGAATGGTTTATTTTTAATTAGTTAAACACCATTTGGAATCATTTGATTCTCCATGCATAATGACACATCACCTTGGCTTGAAATTTTGGCATGCTGTAGCCTCTATCAAGGGAAATATCCTCTGATTTTTCTAAAGTTATAGGAAGTTCCTATACAATATTTTTCAAGTTTTTGCACATTATTTCCTTAAAATAATCATGGAAATTAGCATGTTGATTAAAAAATTCCAAGAAAATTTTGGAAGATCCACCAAGACCAGAGAAGCTTTTGGAAATAATTTCATGGGTGAAGTCATTTAAAATATACCTAATTTTTACAAACCCTAAATCATTAAGATAATTAATTTTGGAAAATTTAAACATTTAAATGTCTTGACTTTTAATCTCCACTATGGTTTATAATCCAGAGAACTCATCATAAAAATTTCAAAATATTTTGAGTCCATTTGATGGTCTAAATTGATTTTTTAAGTTTAATATCTCTTTTAGCATTTAAATGATTTTTTAAAATCAAAATATAACTAAAAAATTTATAAAAACTTATTTTTTGAGTTCTCTATGATCAGGGGTATCTTCTAAAAATAAAATAAAATTTAGAATAAAAACTTGGTTTTTAACCTATTTTAAATATTTAAATAATTAAAAACCCCATAAAAATTACAAAAATAATAAAACTCATGAAAATGTTCTAAATTGCTTCCTAATCACTTAGGAACAATTATAATATTTTTCCTGATTTTATAAATAAATATACTAATTTTTAAAGCTTAAAATATTTTAAAAAAAGCTAAAAAATGGATTTTCCTTAAAATAATCCCAATAAATCAAATAAAACTCAATAAAATATAAAATCTTCTGTGTAATTTTGGAAAATTAGCCTTAATTAACATTTAGGTTTAATTCAAGGAGAAAGATGGGTAACCTCTGATCTTAATCAATTTATTTGATGTTTGAAACATAAGGGGTTGATTGGTAGAAACGAACCTCGAAAAGATAAGTTAATAAATTTCTAAATTATTAAAATTTGGGAGTTTATTAAAATAAAATGAGTGATGTTTGAAACACTAGGGGTTAATTGGTAGAAACCAACCTCACTTTCTTAATTAAAAAGATAAAATTTCTAAATTATTAAAATTTGGAAGTTTATTAAAATAAAATGAACCCAGGACTTAGGGGTTTTCTAAATTATTAAAATTTGGAAGTTTATTAAAATAAAATGAATCTAGGACTTAGGGGTATGAATTTTGAAGTTAATTAATTAATTAATTTAATACCCCTATTTTGATGTTCAAATAAAATTCAAATTATGAATCATGATCACCTAAAGCTTGATCTTTTCAAAGCTAATTAAGACACTCACCTAGGTCTTAAGGGCTTAGTAGTGACTTAGGCTAAATTAAGTTTCATTTAAATGAGGATTAGAAAAGTAAATATCATTGAAAATTAAAACATCTTTCAAACACTACAAGCCCAATTAGATTTAAAATTTGGCTAAGTGTTCCAACAACCCTAACTTGCCTCTTTAAGGGTCTTCACCCACATAATTCTTAAATTGAATCACAAGTGATAATTAACCTATTCTTAGGGATAATTGAGACATTAATATTCACTGAGCATTAAGGGTATTTACTGAATGAATTATTAATCAACGTAATAAGTTTAAAAGAACTCGGGATTTTCCACCAGGCAGCGAGAGAGTAGCACAGACCTGCTTATTTCTCTAGAGCTGTTGGATACATCGAAGATCTACTCAACTTCATATGTTTTGCTTGGCAACATGATCTTTAACTAAACTCCAAAGGACCCACCAAGATATGACCTAGGGTTAGATAGGTCGTAAGATTTTACTTCCCTGTTTCATAAAAACTGCCTTAACATGCATTTTAAGTTTCAGGTGGTGGAATGAGAAGACTAGCTAGATATGTTTTTATAGTTTTCAGCGTTGTCTTCCTTGTACTTTTATACTGTACTTTTATACCTGTAAATTTGCATGCTAAACAATGACGCCACTCTGCATGAAAACTAAAACCATCAGGATAGCCACAAAACCAAAACCAAAACCAAAACCNCAACCAAGATAAAATTCACCGCCACAACATTCAAAATATAAAATAACTCAAAATTTAATCACAAACATCACACAAAACTACAATTGCAACTAAATTAAGATGTCTCTATCGAATGATCGGGAATTCCTCGGAGGAGGTAACCTACGGTTTCTAACGAGGCTTCCCATGGTCTAAATGAAATTATGGAACTCATTAAGTTGAGTTTAGTAAGTTCATTTGGACTAAGTGAATCCAATAGAAAATAGTGGTGCTGGAATGAGGGAACCGTAGGATTCTAACCGGTGTCGCTCTAATCAACTTTAATATACCCCTATAAAATTTAAAGAGCTACAACCATAGGGCCACCTGGTTTGACATTATAACTTGACACACTAGAAAACTTAAACTCATCACGGCGAACCATAGGGCTACCTGATTTGATATTATAACTTGACACACTAGATAACTCAAACTCGTCGCGGGAGCTTGGAGCTAGCATGGTGGGCAGCATGACCATCTTCAACAGCAAAACCTGTCTTCCCCAACTAAACCAATCTTTCTTCCTTAGACTAAAATTCTTCAACAGCAAAACCTTTCTTCCCCAGCTAAACCAATCTTCCTTCCTTAGACTTAAACAGTCCATAGGACTTTGAGGTTGTTTGCTTATGCAACGTAAATCCTCACCTTATCTTTAGGCCTTTGTACAACTCTGCTATATAATATAAGCCCTAACTCATTTTAGGATTCCGAGGTTGTCGTTCGTCATGACCTAAATCCTCACATCTTCCAGGCTATTTGTGTGATCATTTCACACGAATGTAAGCCCTAACTAATAAAATTGGCAGGATGAAATACTTAAATTTTTCTCCTTAAAACTGAAGCGAAACATTAGGATAGCTTGGGAAGTCACCAGGGTTCTTCTCTGGATCCATGACATCCCCTAGTTCTTCCTCCTTTGGACTCTACAACAGAATGTTCCAAATTTGAACCAATCCCCTTTCACACTTCTACGTCCGATCTCATTGAAAAGTCCTATTCTTTTGAAATCCTTGAAGATAATATTTCTTGATTTTCATCGGGACTCTTCTTAGGTGACTTGGGTCATTTAAGATGTAATTGACTATAGGGGCTTGACCTTATAGGAAGCATGTCCAAACCCAGCTTAATATAAACCCTATTTAAGTCTTTATATTAAATAGGAGAACTTATCGGCAAATATAAAGGTTTCGCAGACCAAATGTATGTCATACTTTTTTAGTTTATTTGATTGAGCCTCTTCCTCAAGTCTTGTGTTTATCCTTTAGAATAGATACAGGGTTTGAGGTACAATGCTATTTCATTTAAACTATGAAAAATATGAGGTCAGTTTGATTTCATACTTTTCTAAACTTCAACGTCCTTCCAAAGCGGGCGACAGAATTTTGATTCCGGTGACCGACAGCTTCTTACGGGCAACTCACCAACCAAAAATAGCACCAACACACATTTTTGAATGAAATTACACTTTAAAGAAAGGTAGTTTATATGCTTATTTTGTAGGTCTATCTGTTAGGAACACAACACAACTAAAACGGGGCAAAATAGAGCTAAAATGGAGCCAAACAAAGAAAAATGGTGGAGCTACGTAGGATGGGCACCAGAAGCGAAAGAGTCGGTGCTGGCAGTGCTGAAGAGCAGAAAATGACGGGAAAATGGTGACGACTGCGCCCGGGACGGTCATAGATCAATTTTTGGTAGTTTTTGATGTTCTAGAAGGCTCTCAAGTGATTCAAACACCTCATGAAGCAATTCAATGAATCTCGACACTTGGATAAGGCTCTTGAATGAAGAGACATGTCTTTTTGATGAATAGATTTGTCTCTTGGAAAAAAGGAGGGAATTTGTGTCTCTTTAAAAAAGAGGGCTTGACACCTCTCATGGGCATGTGTGTGTGAGAAAATGTGGAGAATATTTAGTGATCATAGAATAAAAGTATAATGTAGATTTCTACCTTTTTGGAGAGATTGGTGAGGGGATTTTGAGAGAATATGTAAGGGAATGTTCTAGCATTGCATGGATTGACGAGAGACTTTGTGGGAGAGATTTTCATCTTTCTTTCAAGGGGAAAAAGCTAAGTATTGTGTTTTTCATTATCTTATGATTTTGTAAACACTTAACTAGCTTTGATGTAATGAAGTTTTTTGTTGTGTTTTCTTTGTGCTTTGTGATGTGTTTCTCTTACTTTTTCTTCTTCTTAGGAAATAGTGGCATGATATAATTATGCCATTATTTTTCATTTACTTTTCTTTTATAATGAGTAGGATTCATGGTTTGGATTTTGGGATGAATGCTTGAAGAATTTTTAATTATATGATGATTTTTACTTGCACTTCTACATTACAATAAAGGCCTGTTGTAGTGTTAAAATTTATTGTAATTGCATTAAGACCCGAGAAGGCAGTATAATTCTCAATAAAGTGGAACTACATTCAAATTCCATGGATGGTGAAGTTCATGAGGGGTTGGATGCAAATATACAGAAAAATATACTTTGATGGACATAGAATTGGATATTTTAAGGTGACAGACTAAAATCCCCAATTTGGTGTTAGTGTTTAAAGAACTCAAGCGAGAGTTAGCCTTCAGGGGAAGGGAAGTGGGAGCTATGGAGTGGGTGTCAGTATCCTCCTAGCTTAGCCACAAATTTAGGGACTAAACCTGAGATTAGCCAATGATTTCTATAACACTGAATCAGGTAGAGAATTAAAATTGCTCCTATTTGACACATACAATATTTAATGTATCTTATTCCTTTACATTATCTAACTCACTACATAAGAATAATAGTTTTGAAAATTTTAAAATTCTCTAAACCAATTCATCTTGAAAGGGTTATCTTTAGAATTTAATATTTACATTTAGGAATAATTACTATCCTTATATTTAAAATTTGCATTTAGGAGTAGTTTCTAGATAAAATATACTATTTTAATCGACATTCCAATCTAAGGCCTGATAGTAGTAGACTGGAATTTGACTAAGGACATCTTTCCTCGCTTCCTCGTGGGATTGATATTCGGTGTTTAATCAGAAAGTCTTATATTACTTGGGCGATATGTATACTTATGTTTATATCATTGTCACTATATAATATATATAAAATTAAGCATATAAAAAAGTCGCATTAAGTTTTTGGCGACGTTGTTGCGAGGGAAGCTTCGGTAAGAACTTTAGGAGAATTTTAGTTGAAGTAATTAGGCTTAGACTTGAAAAATTGTAGTGACGTAAAAACTATTTTTGTGTGAAAAAGTATTTTTTGTATGAAAAAGTGTTGTGAAAAAACTGTTTGTGTAAAAAGTAAGGTGTTTGTGAAAATATTTTATTGCTTTGAATATATCTTTTATTTTATTGGTTTAATTGTTAGTGTATTGTTTGTTGTGATGCGTATGCAAAATAAAGGATCTACATGACTTGTGTCTTATGACCTGAGTTAGAAAAAAAGAAAAAAAATTCAAAAAACAGAAAATAATTGAAAAATTATAAATAGAAATGGTAAACATTAAAAATAATAACTTAGAAAATCATCATAAATCTTTGAGGGATTATATAAATACTAAATTCACTCAAGTATACAAACTCCTGTCGTAGAAGCTGACTCATTTGAAATAAATCTTGATTTGCTTTTTATGTGTCTTGAGGGGGGTGATTTCTGAACTTCTTATTATGGTTAGACTTGTATGTTCTCTTGCAGTAGTTGGATTGAAGAGTCCCCTACAACTCGGGTCTAACCCAGACTTGAGTTTTAGAAGAGACATTATGAATTTATCAGTGACAATTCCATCTCAATTTTATTACTTCCTTTCTTTCACCTTGTTTTCATTTGGTAGGAGTAGCTAACCTATTTGATGAGTAATATGTGGATAAATTTACACTATCCTTATAACTATTAGAGGTGCTTAATTTAAAGGATTAGATGATGACTGCGATTGGTGCCTAGGAGCCAATATATCAGAGATAATTTTATCTTTGGGATTAGAATCTATTAAAACATTTATAAGTACCCAATATATTTTTGTAGTGATTCCGCTAGAAATTGGAAGTAAATTAGTGAGATGCAATGAGTTAAAGGAAGAATTGACCTCATTTATTATGTGTGTTTGTGTTTGTGTTACAATAATAGGACTTGAAGAACATTTTTATATTCCAATGCTGATACATGTTATGCTAGTTATAGTTTTATTTAGTTAATTTCATTCTGGCATGTTTAGTTTAGATTTACTTTCTACTACATGTTTTATATCTTGATAAATAATTGTAGATGTTTTTGATAGAAATTTGGGGTAAATAGAATTTCTAAACTATTTTTTCTTCCTACTTATATTTTCTGCACTAAATGTTATACACGTTAAAAATCAAGTTTGGGGGTAGGAATAAAAATAGATTTTAAAGCTAAGTATATTTCCATTTAGTTTAGTATTATTGCATGCATGTTTTAATCTAGATTTACATTCTTCTGTAGTCATTCAATCCTGATTATGCATGTATATGAATTTGATAGAATGCTGTAGTAGTTTGTAGATTCAACTTTTACTTTTTCTTCCTGCTACATTTTGTGGAATTAAGTGTAAACTATTTAAAAATCTAAGTTCGAGGGAAAAGAAAAATTTCTTCTGAAAAGAAGTAAACTAAATTTTATTTGTCCTTAATTAACTATATTTTTAAAATTAATGTAACATGACCTTGGAATTAGAGTTTAACTTTAAATGACTATATTTATGTTTGTAAATATTATGATAAATTTTGGTAAAAGTTTTTAATAGTGAAGATTAATTCTAAAGTTAAAGATATTTGATATGAAAAGATAAGTTTATTTTTTTTTTCTTTTTAAAGTAAAGGAAATTGTATTTTTGAAGTATTAAGAATTTTGGAGTTTCATATAAGAAGAAAAGAATGAAACTTTATGAAAAATCATAAACTAATATGAATTTATAAAGTGAAGAAAGGTAAGGAGTTTTGACTTTAAGAAAATGATAGTGAAGTTGAAAATTATTAAAGGCCATCCAAATATAGTAATCCACACTTAAAAAAAAAGAAAAAAAAAAGAGAAAAAAATAAGAAAAAGAAAAGAAAAACGAGTGAGGAGAAGCTTGAGGAGATGCCTAATAAAAAATTGGCTTCACTTTAATCAACTTAAGGAAAAGGCTTTATTACATTTTCTAAACTTGTATTGGAGTATTAGTAGCATTACTAGTAAAGCTTTCATGAAGTTCTTTTTCATATGAATTTTTTAAGTATCCTTGATATGACAAATTGCAATTCTTCTTAAAATAAATAGAAATTCAGAAATCTGAAAATTGTTTACTAAGTATTCTTAGAATTAGAGTTTAAATCTAAGTTATTAAAGGTTTTTCTTAAATTTTACTATTTTATTTACTAAACTAAAATATAGAAGTTTATAAGTTAATCTCTATCTTTAGTCATATTTTTATGTAGTAAAAGAGTTACTTGAGGACAAGTAACATTTAAGTTTGGGGGATTTTGATACGCCTAAAAAATGTGCAATTTTTCATATGCTTTTAATGTCTATATTTGGTGATTTTCAATGATAATGCACTTTAAAGGAAGGCATTTTGTATATTTTTGGTTTTAGGTATAAAAAATAAAGTTTTAGAGAAAAAGAAGCAAAGTGATGTAATTTGGAGCAAAAACGAGCAAGTAAGAAAAATTTTTTCTAGCACATTTCGATGCCTTTCTATGCTTAATCTCTTTTACACTTCTCACACATTTTTGAATGAAATTACACTTTAAAGAAAGACAGTTTTTATGCTTATTTTGTAGGTCTATCTGTTAAGAACACAACACAACTAAAATGGGGCAAAATGGAGCTAAAAGGGAGCCAAACAAAGCAAAATGGTGGAGCTGCACAGAGTGGGCACCGTCAGTGCCAGAGCCAGCGCTGACAGTGCTGAAGAGTAGAAAATGAAGAGAAACCCACGCTGACAGCGCTCGGGATGGTCATAGATCAATTTTTGGCAGTTTTTGATGTTCTAGAAGGCTCCTAAGTGATTCAAACACCTCATGAAGCAATTTAATGAATCTAGACACTTGGATAAGTCTCTTGAATGAAGAGACATGTCTTTTGGATGAATAGATTTATCTTATAGAAAAAGGAGGGAATTTGTGTCTCTTTAAAAAAGAGGGCTTGACACCTCTCATGGGCATGCTTTTGTGTGTGTGTAAGGGTGTGTGTGAGTGAGAAAATGTGAAGAATATGTAAGATAGTAGGGAGTGAAGATAGTAGTGATTTTAGGAAAGAAGTAGAAATGTAGATTTCTACCTTTTTTGGAGAGAATGGTGAGGGGATTTTCAGAGAATATGTAAGGGAATGTTCTAGCATTGCATGGATCGGCGGGAGACTTTGTGGGAGAGATTTTCATCTTTATTTCAAGGGGAAAAAACTAAGTATTGTGTTCTTTATTATCTTATGATTTTATAAACACTTATCTAGTGGATTTGCTTTCATGTAATGAAGTTTTTCGTTGTGTTTTCTTTGTGCATTGTGATGTGTTTCTCTTACTTTTTCTTCTTCTTAAGAAATAGTGGCATGAGAGAATTATGCCATTGTTTTCATTTTACTTTTCTTTTATAATGAGTAGGATTCATGTTTTGGATTTTGAGATGCTTTCTTGAAGAAGTTTTAATTATAAGAATTCATGTTTAGGATTTTGTGATGCATGTTAGAAGTGGATTTAATTATAAATGTGATTATTACAATAAAGGCCTATTGTAGTGTTAAAATTTGTTGTAATTGCATTAAGACTCGAGAGGGCGGTGTAATGCTCAACAAAGTGAAATCACATTCAGTTCCATGAATTGTGAAGTTCATGGGGGTTGGATGCAAATAAATAGGGAAATATACTTTGATGGGCGTAGAATTAGAGATTTTAGGGTGACAGACTAAACTCCCAAATTCAGTCTTAGTGTTTAAAGAACTAAAGCGAGAGTTAGCCTTCAGGGGAAGGGAAAGGGAGCTCTAGAGTGAGAGCCAGTATCCTCCTAGCCTAGCCACAGATTTAGGGACTAAACCTGAGATTAGCCAATGATTTTCTATAACAATGAATATGTGTAGAGAATTAAAATTGCTCTTATTTGACACACACAATGTTTAATGTATCTCATTCCTTTACATTATCCAACTCACTACATAAGAATAGTAGTTTTGAAAATCTTAAAATTCTCCAAACCAATTCATCCAGAAAAGGTTATCTTTTTAATTTAATATTTACATTTAGCAATAGTTACTATCCTTATATTTAAAATTTGCATTTAGGAGTAGTTGCTAGATAAAACACTATATTAATCAACATTCCAATCTAAGGTCTGATAGTAGTAGACTGGAATTTGACTAAGGACATCTTTCCTCGCTTCCTTGTGGGATTGATATTCGGGGCTTAATCAGAAAGTCCTATATTACTTGAGCGATATGTATACTTGCGTTTATATTATTGTGACTATATAACATATATATAAAATTAAGCATATAAAAAAGTTGCATCAGAGGGTAGGTAATATTTCAAGAAGAAATGAAATGCCTCTAAATTTTAATTTAGAAATTAAAATTTTTGATGCATGGGGATTGGATTTTATGGGGCCATTTATACCCTCACTCAGAAATATACACATATTGATTGCAGTGGATTACATTTCAAAATGGATTGAAACAATCACTTTACCTCGATGTGATGCTCGTATTGTTTCAATATTTTAAATTAAAAATATTTTTACAAGATATGGAATGCCGAGAGTAATCATTACCGATGGAGGATCTCATTTTAGAAATGCAACAGTTGCAAGATTGGTGGAAAAATATAATATAGTGCATAAAGTTGTAACTACTTATCATCCCCAGGCGAGTGGTTTAACAGAAGTATCTAATCATGAAATTTATAGAATTTTGGAAAAGAGTGTTAATCGTATTAAAATGAATTAGCTTACTAGATTATATACTGTATTATGGGCATACAAAATAGGCTATAAGACGCCTATTGGAATGTCCCCTTATAGATTAATTTTTGGGAAGTTTTGTCACTTGCTAGTTGAATTAAAGCATAAAGCTTATTGGGCTATAAAAGAATTCAATTTCAATTTCAAAAAAGCTGGTGAGAAAAGATTATTGTAATTGAATGAGCAAGAGGAAATCAGAAATGAATCTTACGATAATGCGAGGATTTATAAGGAAAAGATGAAAGAATGGCATGATCGGAAGATAATAAGAAGAGAATTTGAACCTAGACAAGAAGTTTTATTATACAATAAAAGATTGAAATTATTTTCTGAAAAATTGAAGTGTAAATGAAAAGGGCCATTCAAAGTTATAAAATTCTATCCCTATGGGGCAGTTAATATTGAAGACCCCAAGACTGGAAGAATATTTAAAGTGAATGAGCACATATTGAAATCATATTTTGATGGTCAAAGACCAGCTTTTAAAGAGACAGTAATGTTGGGTCACCCATAATAAGACTGAAAATGTCGGGCTGATGAAATTAACCAAGTGCTTTGTGGGAGGAAACCCATTTATATCATTGTTTAGATTGTTATTAGTTTGTTTGGTTTGAGATATTTCACTTCTATTTATGTTTATGGATTTATGTAGTCCGTGTATTTGATAAAATATTTAGAAACATCTTTATTTGCCTAAAATTTATGGAAAAATTGAGTACTTATTGGATCGAAATCAAAACGGCAAAAATTCTTAAACTGGCGCATGATGCGCCACTTTCCAGAGAGCTGGCGCATGATGCGCCAGATCGACGCATGATGCGCTGCGGGTCCAGAAATGTTTAAAATATGTCAAATGACGATTTTTTGGCAGTTTCTTCTCCATATAACTCCTAAAAACTGACTCCAAACCATATTTTAGGGGGAAACGAGTGAAGAGTCACCATTTTTCAAATCCAATGGCTTCCCACTCTAGAAACTCTGCTAGATTTGGAATTTTCAACTTTGATGCAAGAAAATTACATGATCGAGTTCTAGTGAAGATGAGGCTTATCAAAGAAATGGGATTTATGAATCAAGGATTCAACACGCCAAATACTTGAGTAGAAGAGACTATTGCACAGAAGCGTAGGGAATTGCTTTACTACACTATTGCCCCTGTTTTTGTTCCCGAGGTAAAATAATTTTATTCAAATCTTCATGGAATCAACCAAGGAATTATTATGTGCGAGGCAAGTTTTCAAGAGTAAACGAGATGTTTATGATTGAAAATATGTTTATCTGCCATTATGCAAACTTTGCCCCTACAAGAGAGAATATTAATGAACTCTACTACTACCTTACGAATGAAGATGCTAATTGGGAGACTAGAGATGACGAAAATGTAAGTTTTCCTTCATCATTTTTAAATCCAATTTCAAAAGCCTGACACTTCTTTATTGCATCGACGTTACTGCCTACCATGAAAATTAGTAAGGTCACTAAGGAGAGTGTCATTCTAAATTATTGCATTCAAACCAGAAAACCTATTGATGTTGGAGCTATTATTGTGAAATTAGTTTTGAGTTTGATTGTGAATGGATCTACAACTGGACTGGGACATCCATTCACTATTTTCTTTCTTTGTAGTCAATCACAAGTACCTTATGAAAGTTGATAAAAAGTGCCACTACCTTGGAAGCCGATGGATCCAAAAGTCTACTACAACTGTATTGGAATGAGAGATGAAAATGATATGAATGTACTGAAAAATCAAGGATCTCAGAATTCATCACCTGTTCAGCCCTACTACAACTCGAGTGCACTTTCAAAAAAGATAAAGAAGATAGAAAAAGATGTGCAGAATCTCATGCATGTGATTGAGAATATTATTAAAATGTTGGATCATCTAGATTGGAGATTGAAGGAACATTTTGAACATACAGGGCGTATTGAAGATGGATTAATACGTATGTTCAAGAAACATGCTTAGATTGAGGTAAAAAATTCAACTGATGAATTTCCATTTTGACTTTTCTACAATCTGTATGTGCACTACTAATTGATGGGAGATATCCGGGAGGACGATAATGAAGATAATGTTTGATCTTAATTTATGCATGAAATGTTTTGTGTAGTACGACTTGTTTTAGTTTGTTGTGTTGGATTGCATTTCTTTTCTAGAGAACACTATCTATGTTTATGTTTTGAATTTTGATGTTTAGATTTCAGTGTTAGGATGTGGGTTTGCTTTAGAACACTGAATTTGATGTTTGCTAGCTTGAAAAATGTTCGTTTGTAATAACACAAATTTTATATATGAATGTGAGTTTTGTGTTGTTTGTGAAAGTTTGGTGTTAGTGTGATGTTTTTGTATGCGTAGAAAGCTTAATTTGAGTCAAATAGAGGTTGACGTAAAGGAATACGGAGCAGATTTCCACAAAAACTTGAAATCTGAAAATTTGGAGCTCTGACGCATGATGCGCCAACTTATAGAGCCTTAGTACATTATGTGCCAAAGGTCCAAACATGCTATATTGCATAGAAAATTGCAAAATCGCACGGGCAAACTCTATTTTCGCTACTTGAGTCATCTTCTATCTAAGACCTTGGTCTAGGGCAACACATTGTGGCAGAAAGAGAAGGATTTGAAGGCTGAAAACTATAGCTTTCATCTTCTCTTGGTAAGAGCTTCAATTTAACTTAGAAATATTTTATTTTCACCATAGATTTTGGGAGATCCAAAAATTGAAATTTTTTCTTTTTTATGAAAATACTTGAAGAAAACTCATGGTAAAAAGTTTCTTACCAAATAACCTTGCTTGATGAGTTAGATTTTTGATTTAGTAATTTATTTGAACTATATTTAAATTTTCATAGAATTTTCAAATGGCTACCCGAGTCAAGAGAGGAAGAACGTCCGAGGATTTCGACACACGAAGTATTGTTAGTTTTAAAGCCCAACATAGTTACAATACTCAAATGAAGACCAAGAGAATGATCCAAGAGCAAGCGTTTGCAAACCCGGGTGGTGAGGTCAAAAGACTGATTCTTGCAAGGATTTGGGAAAGATTCTGCTACTGCACCACCATAGCAACTCTCTCGATGGATCGGGAGTTTTCTGCAAACTTGAGATTCACTAATGAAGAACACATCCTAGTTAGAGGTAAACAAGTTGAACTTACTGCTGATCGAATCAATACTTTTTATGGTTTGAGGGGTGTATTTTTTGATGAATATGTTGCATTTGTGATGACTGATTCATCACTGGAGGAAGTGATTGCATTTTTGACTGATAGAATAAGGGAATGGAAGGTTAAGAATAACAAGATGGTTAACTTCCCTGCTTCCATGTTGACTATTCAGTCAAACATATGACACCACTTCATTTCTGCCAGACTATTGCCAACAAATCATATGACTGATGTTACTAAATATAGAGATGTACTCAACTTTTGCATTTAGAACATGAAAGCAATAGATGTGGGTGCACTTATAGTTCAACATGCTCGAAGTATTGCTAGTAGTTCTATAGCTGGAGGATTGGGATACCCTGCTTTGATTTTCACTCTACGTGAACAATCAGGAGTAGAATCCCATAGAAATGAAGAGAGATTGCAACCACACAATCTGATTGGGAGGCATATGATTCAAAGAGTAGAATCATTCGTTGAGTCTAGAAGTGGAAGAAGGGATAGGCCCTCTACATCTGCTGCAAGGGCATCTACTTCTAGATCTACATCTCTTGAAGGTATTATGGATTAACTGATGAATCAACAGATGAACATAATATATATTCAAACTCAGTTGGGAGAGATATGAGCAAGTAATGTATATAATGATGAATATCAGCAGAGGATGGTTCAACATGATATTGATTTTGAAAATGCCATGGTAAGACACCTTAGGGGTGAACCTAATGTGGACTTTCCTACTTGCTTAGTTTCACTCCCTATACTCCCATTCATGATGATGAAGAAAAAGGAGAAGAAAAAGAAGAAGAAGAATCAGATGATGAAGAGGCAGGAGATGAAGATTAAGTCTAATTTAGTTGTTTTTGATGTTTGTTTGTTGTTTGTGTTTGTATTGGGATGTACTTTTATTTAAAACATGTTATAGTAAAAAAAAATTATGTTGTGATGTGAACTAAATCTGTAATAGTAATTATAGACTTTCACTTTTTCTGCATTCTTAGTATTTTTAGTTTAGTTTGTCAGTTTAGTTTTTCAGTTTTTGTATTTATGTTTCTATTCTCAGCAAGATCTCTAGAATATATTATATTTTATTTAATTCCTTAGAGCATGTATGTAGTTTTATCGTTAGTATCTGAAATATACCAGAGCCCAGTTTCATAGTAAAAAATCCTTTACAGGTTAGTTTTTATTTTCATGCATTTACTGTTTTCTTTCACCTGTTAAATTTTATATTCAAAATATTTTTAAAGTCATTTAAAAACTTAAGTTTGGGGGAAAGAAAAATTTATTTTGAAAAAGGAGTAAAGTAAATTTTATTTGTCCTTAAGTAACTATATTTTTAAAAATTAATTTAACATGGCCTGAGATATTAAGATTTAACTTTAAATGACTATACTTCTGTTTATAAGTATTATGGTAAATTTAGGTAAAGAATTTTTAATAATCAAGGTCAATTCTAAAGTTAAAGATATTTGGTATGAATAGATAAGACTATGTTTTTCTATTTAAAGTAAAAAAAAATGTAATTTTGAAGTGTTAAGAATTTTAGAGTTTCATGTAAGAAGAAAGGAATGAGACTTTATGAAAAATTATAAACTAATATGAATTTATAAAGAAAAGAAAGGTATAGTTTTGACTTTAAGAAGAGGATAGTAAAGCTAAAAATTATTAAAGGCTATCCAGACATAGTAATCCTCACTTGGAAAAAGAAAAGAAAAGAAAGGATTGAAAATATCCTAAAAGAAAAGAAAAAAAGGAAAGAAAAGAAAAATAAGTGAGGAGAAGCTTGAGGAGATACTTAATCAAAAATTGGCTTCACGTGAATTAACTTAAGGAAGAAGCTTTGTTACATTTTCTAAACTTATATTGGAGTATGAACTTCTTTTTCATATGAATGTTCTAAATGTCCTTAATATGACAAATTGCAATTCTTTTTGAAATGAATAAAGATACAAAAATCTTAAATTTAATTAATAAGTATTCCTAGACTTAGAACTTGAATCTAAGTTATTAAAGGTTTTTTCTTAAATTTTCTATTCTATTTATTAAACTAAAGAATAAAAGTTATAAGTTAATATGTATCCTAAGCCATATGCTTTTATGTAATAAAAGTGTCACTTGAGGACAAGTAACATTTAAGTTTGTGGGATTTTGATACACCAAAATAATATACTATTTTAAGTATCTATTTATGCTTATTTTTGGTGATATTGTAGTTTAAAGAAGGGTATTTTTGTGTTTTTTTGCAGGTATATCATTTTTAGGTAGTTGGAGCAAAAATCACAAAAAGGACCAAAATTGAGCAAAAAGAGCCAATTTTGGATTCTGGCGCATCATGCGTGAAAATCCAGAGAGCTGGCGCATGATGCCCTAGATCAGCGCATGATGCACCAGAGATGACTCTTTCAAATTAAGGCGGTTCGAGATGAATTTTGCATGAATTTTCAAATAGAAACTTGTTCTACACACTTGTTGGAGTAATTCAATGCAACTAGACACTTTGGAAGGTTCTTTTATGAAGGGATTTGACTCTTGGATTGAATGACACATCTTTTGAATTCAAAAGAGTTGACTTATGGAGGAATTCTTGAAGTGAATTTTGAATTCCTTTCTAAAGGAGGCATCCCAAAAATAAAAGAAGAAGACTTGAAGAGGCTAAGGGGACAAAAGAGAGAAGTTTTTGGGGGTGGCGAGAGAGTTAGAGAGAGAGGAGAGGATATTTTCTTCTAAGTTTATAAGAGGAGAGGGAAGGTGATAGATTTCTTCTTCATTAAATTTCTAAGAGAGAACTGGGAGTGGTTGTAAAGAGAGAAAGGCTTGAAGAAAACTTCTAGGGATTTTTTTGGGAGGGATTGTGAGATAAGTTATATTTTTATTACTTTTATTTTGTAAACTTATTTTTATATATGAAATTCGTGTTTTATCGCATCCTTCTCATGAATTCTGAGTAGTCTTCTTTATCCTTCTCCCTACTTTGAAGATATGGTTTTGTGAAGAATAAATTTTGTTTTCTATGGTTTTAAATGATAATAATTTGTGATGATTTGAACTCCGATCTTCATTTACTTTTCGATCTGGTCAATTGAAATGTTAAAACTTGTTGAGAGACATATGTTCTTAAATGAGATATGATTTCTACAACATAGGAAGAATCACATTTAATTTCATAGGAGAGTATGCCATCCATGAGATTGGGTGCAAATAAATAGGGAAATATACTTTTGTTGGATGCATAGTTGGAGATTTGAAGGTGATAGATTAAAACCCCCAATTTAGTTCAGTTGATTGGAAACTGATGCGAGAATGTTAGCCCTTAGAGGAGGGAGCAGTGGGAGCTCTGAAGTGGCAGTCGGTATCCTCCCAGCTTAACCACAAAATTAGGGACCAAACTCTGAGTTAGTTAATGTTCTTTATAGCACTCGTAAGAGGATAAAGAATAAGGTTGCTTCTATTTGACACAAAACAATTTTTATATACATTTTTAAATGATTTCAATTTCTTCACAAATCATATACTCGTTGTAAAGGGAAAGGATGCTTTCTTAATTTTGAACTTTCTGTCAAAACAAAAACTTTATTTAATTTTTGCAATTTTACTTTTGAAAGTTTAGTATTCAGTTTAGTTTAATTTCTGTAATCTTACATCTGTATTTTAATTGACACTCACCTGAGTATACAATTTTCAAATTTCACACTTTACGTTTATTTTTTTTGTTTTTATTATAAAATAATTTCCATAATTTACTTTAGGATTTTCCAACTTCCCTATGGGATCGATATCTAGGACTTCAGCTGAGCCCTTTATTACTTGAATGATACGTATACTTGCATTGATATTTAAGAGAGATTTGGCAGTTTAAAAAAGAGTTTTAAAGGATAAATTATATTTATGAAAAGAGTTTTTTTAGGACTATATTGCATATTTATTATAAATCTACCTGCATCGAGTTTTTGGCGCTGTTAAGTGATATCAACTTCATAAATTTTTGCATATACAAATCTCCGTGTCATTGGACACAATAGATTAACTAACATCCTTTATATCACAAATGTTCTTGAAAGGATTTGATGAGTTCAGACCACATAAGACTATAGTTTAAGAGCATTAATAAATTGCTTAGAAGGGGACTTCTTAGTGCTCTAAAAAAAATAAAAAATTTCAAATTGTCTAATATATTTATCCATTACACCATGAGCTTTATACTCGACAAAGGAAAGCAATTCCTCTCCTAAAGAATAGTGAGTTTAAACATCTAATTTATAGAAAAGTATAATAAGCTTAAGCATCAACAATCATAATATGCTAGTTAAGTAATTATAAATCCATAAAAGATTATTGGTTCAAACCACATACTCTAAGGCATAATATAAGATTTTATCTTTTAGCTCAAAATTAGCTTAATTTCACTTTTAAAGATCCATTATGAAGCTATTTTTGCAACATTAGTATCAAATATAATTTCCATCTAGGTTTGAACAAGTTTTGAACACTATGTTGTTGATTTGAACCAAGTTTAAACCTAATCAGAACCTAATTAAAAATTTAATTTGAAGATGTTTGTTAAATCTTATGCCTAAAACAAAAGTTGAAACTAAGGTTACAATTATTTAAGCTTATAATAGCAGGTATAAAATTTGTTTGAATATGCTTCAATACTAGTTTGAACTTAGATTGTTTGACGACCTCTTTTTAAACAAGATTTAATTAGGATGTCCTATTTTTGAACAAGATTCAAACTGATTGAACACCAAATAAAGGGTTGAAATCAAATCCAAACTTTATTTCAAAGTTCATAATAGTGAATCAACCGTTTTTTAAACTACTCTTATGCTCTATTTGGAACTTTTGCTTTAATTTATTGCTTGAATATTTTGTTGGATTATAAAAATTGAACTCATATTTCCTTCCTTTTATTGGTAAAAAAGCAGCATTATACATGTCTTGTCATTAACAAAAATGTTAAGTACAATGTATGATAAAATAAAAAAAAAACATTATATTGTGTCCTATTTTTTAATGTTGGATCTGATACCATAAGCAGATTATTAAAAACTTCAATTTTTAAAATGTTTAATTAAGAGGGGTGGCTAACTGAACTGAAGCATGATATATGCATGTATACATGTTGCTCATGTAGTATATATTTTGAATTAGACATCATTCCCACGAGAATCTATGGAAAGTTACAATGAGATCAAAATATTAATGCAGTTACCTTGGTTCCTATTCAACAAATTTTATTTTTGAAATTTTTATGGTTAATTAATAAAAAAAATTATTAAAATAATAGAATTTCTTTGAATTTGTGGTATCATAACAAGGATTCCACAAAAAAAAACTTCAGTCTTATGAAAATTTATTTTTAATCGATAATAAAATTAATTTTTAAACTCTATCAATAATAAGATACTCTAACCCTTTAAAATCAGTTCACTACACTATTTATATGTGTTCTATTTAAGAAGTGTTAAAAATCATATCTCTTTATTGATCTCTAAATTCATTTGATATATGTTTGTTTTACCCATTCTAGTCACTAAATTTCTATGTTTTATTTGAACATTATTGAAATACTAACATCATATAATATTTTAAACACATGTTTGACCATTACATATACTAAACAAAGTTAGAAATAAAGTGAATAACTTCATTTCACTTGAACCCTAAAAATCAGTATTTTAAATAATTTTTAAGAAATTAGCCTCTCATCATTGCAAGAAAAAAAAAGAAACATAATGAGTGATCTTCATTAAAATCATAAGAATATACAAAATGCATTAGAAGGGAAATGAAATAAGTGCACTAGATTTCCCATATATATTTTCTTCAATGCCCTAGTTTCACTCTTTAATATCTCCTCTTGCTCCTAACTCTTCTCTTACACTATCCAAGTTCATTCTCCCACTCACTATGAGGTGAAAATTCTCTTATAAATTCAAAACAGACTCCTTACTAAAATTTCCACCATTGTCAGCATGTGATTCTCACATCCAACCCTTTGAACCATGCTTGTAATCATAAAACCATTATGAAAAACTATTTAGTTGGGTTATCATTCTATGATGCTAAAAGCGCAACACTATAATGTTAGTGCAGTGAGGTGCAACTCATAAATAATGCCTCTATGTTCAGCTTTCTATCTTCTCCCTCGGAGAATTGGTCGGGCCTGGTGTTGTAACGCTTTAGGAATGGGTATTACAAGATTTGAACGACACTATGGTGTTGGTAATAAGAATTGAGGTGCTACACTTTTTATTTTTTTATACTAATTTATTTTGGCCTAAGACTATAATAATGTGAAGGCAGATGCTAGAACATTGCATCCTATTATAAAGCTTCTCATGGTTGACACTGTAGCACTTTATTGTTACATAACTTGTTGACATATTTTCCAAAATAGCTCTATCACCCTAAGATTGTGGTTTTGTACTACTAATACTTCAAACCTTAATTTCTTCAAAATTTTTCTTCTAAGAGTTTTCATAAATAAAGCACATTACTCAGTGCAATATTTGAATAAAAGTATAATATTTTAACACATTTTTTATATAAATTTTAATGTCCTTTCCCGATCAATAAATTTACCAAAATTGAACATATTGATTATTCTCAAGTAATACTTTATCCAAATACAAATCCATAATTATTTTGGTAATAATTATTTTATAATTCATTACTCATTAAAAGTAGTGAGTACAAAGTAGACAAACTTTTATTAACAAAATGGATTAAGTATACACAATAATATCCTAACTTTACTTTAGTTAATATTTTTTTTACACATAGATGTGTTATTAACTAAAATGAGTTTAATTAATAAGTGATTATAAAAAATTGACTTCGATCGCACATATAAATATCATTTTAATTTTCTTGTTCTAACCACAATACAATGATTTCAAATTAGTGAATATTTTAATCATTTATGTTAGAAAAGAATAATGGTAACAATTTTTTTATCTTTTGGCTTAACCTAAAATTTTTCCTCTTTTGGTCATATTTTTTTTATCACTTTTAATACTTCAAGAATTTTCACTTTTTAAATTTATCATTAATTTTATAGAGGGTCACTTTTTTTTGGTTAAGTCTGACTAATAAATTTGAATGCCCATCCCCAAATCACTTAAATTTATCAGTCACATTTCAATTTTTATTTCAAGTATTAAAATTTAATAGATGATAATCCTTATTATGTTATATGAATTGAAATTTATGAAGTTTTATAAGTACCTATTTAATTAAATTTATTTATAATCAAATTTGTACAAGTGTCTTACAGATTATATCAATAAAAGATATATCACTTTAATTAGGTGGATAATTTTTTTTTGAGTTAACATGATAACGTTTATTTTAATAATTCTTTTGTGGATTTAATTAATTAACTCAATTATTATTTATTTAACATTTGAACCTAACTTAATTTGCTAAGTCACAAATCTTGGACAACATAAACTACCTTATCACAAGTTCACAAACATCACATTTTATAACTTTAATGAGAATAAGTGCACACATTTTTAAGAACATCACACACAATAAGCATACATATAAAAGAATAAACAGACTCAATTGTCACATACTAAACAAAACATAAAATAAATGCAATTTTACTCAAGTATTCTCACAAACTCATATATGTCTAGAAGGAAATAAAGGATTGAAAATATAAATAAAAACAATAACATAATTCTCTCTTAGAATTCTTCTTCAGTGCTTATATCATCTTTTTCTCCATCCACGTCTTTAGCTACTTAGCTCATGCTCGCACCTGAATAAGGCAAGTATGCAGGAGGATTAGGAAACAAAACACAGTCTACTCCCACTTTCAACTAGCTCTATAAAATTTTTTTGGCCATGGTAGCGATGTTTCATGTAAATAGCTAAACCGCATCTGATGTTGAAACTCTAAGCATTGTAACAACTTCTAACATACCTACTTATCTAGAATTTTGGAAGATCTGCATGTACTGAAGTGGAGGGTTATGCAAAAGAACTTACAACCAACTCCTAAATGATTTTAAAAAATTTGATCATATTTCTAGTAACAGTATACTTATGAAATAATTAACGCTCATCTGGTTCACCAAGAGCACCAACATAGATGCATAACTGATAGATAAGATGTGGGTGGCCTAAACCTACTGTAATACAACATCTAACCATGTGCATATTAGATCTATTGATAACTAAACTTACATTGACAGACATTTGTTTCTGGATCACTTAATTTAATAAGATCTGATCCTTGGTCACTTCATTAATATTTTATAGGACATTAGCTGAAAGATAGGAAATAATGTTAGTACTTTACTACAAGCATCAATCATGTAACAAATAAATTAATAATTTAGTTATACCTACTTTTCATAATGCACAACAATTAAATCTTGTTAAATATTACACAATAATATCAAAATCAGGTTTACTACATAAATATGGAACATAACCATAAATACTTAATTATGTTAGACCTTATGCAACATTAATGATCATGCTATCATAAGGAGCTCACTTCCCCTTAAAAAATATTTTATTGTCTCAATGTTGTTTAACATTTAAAAACAAAATTCATGAATAACATGTATTATCGTTGTTTTATCTGTGAGTTTTTTTCTAGAGCTTTTTCCATGATTTAGATTTTATATAATAATGTGTTAGCTTTTCAGTCTTAATTTACTTCTAATAAAGTCAAATAGAAAGTTAAAATCACTTGTGATCTAGAACTTATAGCAATCACCGAGAGGATTGAGTAAATTAATAAAAAATAGTATAAAAAAATAGACATATTGTCATTAAGAAATTGCAAACAAGATAAGAGACAAGAAGATTTCTATCAAATCTTACATAGTTAAGCTCCCTTAAAGGTAATAAAGGTTTTTAACACTTCTTATGACCTAGAGATAGGATAAGGAGGACTTATTCTTGGTTGGCAAAAATAGCCTAGGGAACCCATATGAAACATATTGAAAATCCACTAGAGTGGATTCATAGGATTTTGAACCTTTAAACTCAGATTAACCTCAACAAATTTTTTTTCTTTTCATGGATTAAATTATTTAAACCCTTCCAGCTTCTACAAAATTGAAGTCGTCAAACTAGACTCAAAGGTTTAGTGAACTAGACCTTTGCTTGTTAGAAAAATTAATAATTTTACTCATGAGATCGATGCCCAGACTCGTAATGCATGTATTACTTGATCGACATGTATATTTGCATGATTGATTTATTGCTTCATTGAAATTATTGACATCACACTACCACTAGTAGCACTATGATGATTATTCAAGATCATTTTATAAGCGAAATAGCTTTTAATTCCCCATCCCTCATAAATTCTTATTTGAAATAACAATGAACCATCTATTCCCTTTATGCAGGATTGTGGCGATGATCCCAACATTGTGACTTTAACCCCTATGTTGTGGTGCTACCAAAAATTTTAGTTTATTCTAGGCTATATGTAAGGAGGTTTGATCAGTGTTGTGGTAATATAATAATATAAAATATTGGCGCTATTGAGCATAATATTGTAATGCTCAAATGATAATCACATCCAATAATATAAAGGACTTTTTGTTGAGATATTACACCAATATAATAGCGGTGCAACACTAGTAGAGCAGTGGAGCAACAATAGTAGTGCAACGATGTCTTAATACCTTTCAACACACACACACACACACACACACACACACACACACACACACACACACACATATATATATCATAAAAGAGCATTATTCAGCTCTCTGATTTATTCAACAAACAAAGAAATACAAAACTAGGAAAGAAGTCCCACACACTCACCCTACAACCCATTCAGCAAAAGAAAAGGGTCCACTTTCCGAAAAAAGAAAAAGAAGAAATAACTTGCACAACACCCAAAGCCACAAAACAAAATACTGCAAGTCTAATAAGACCAAATGAAGAAGATCAGTAGGTAAAACCTTGGAAATAATAGTAGCATTAAGAAGAGAATGCATCTGAGCAACCCAATTAACATCACTATTCCCATCCTTTTTGGTGTGAGACCAAAGATAATTAAGTATTTCGAAAGACTTTTAATCTTTTTTACTTGTATATGAATAATCCAATGATAATCAACATTAAACTTACAAATCCTCCAAAGACTAAGAGAGTCCACTTCAATAACAATATGATTCCAACCAATCTTCTTGGCAAGCAATAGACCAAAAACAATAGCATGAGCTTTAGCTACATGTGGAGAAATAGGAAACATAGGAGCTACAAACCAATAAAGGACCGTACCCTACCAATCCCTGCAAACACCTCCAAAACCTGCAAAATCATGCTTCCAACTACTATCAACATTAAGCTTAAGAAAAGGAATAACAGGCTTACTCCAAACAACCTTGCAATTGTAATGTTGATTATTATTAACAATAATAGGAAGATTAGCAATTGCAGCTTGCATATAACCATTCAGTTTATCCTTCAACTCATTGATAGATAAGCTCTTGAAAAGATAATTACATATCATAGCAAAAGTGCTCCCAGCATTAGCTAACTTTCCATTGTGCCTTATATTGTTTTTTGAGACCCAAATGAACCAAAGCACAACAGAAGGAAAGTTGGATAAGAAAGCATGACCCNTATATTATATATATATATATATATATATATTTCCAAAAATAATATTTAAAATTTTAAAAATACAAGACCAAACCGATCTCATATGGACAATAGTTTAAATGATCGAGCACATCACCGCAAGCAATATACTTATCACGAAGGATATATACACTATTTACTGGTGATGTTCGATTAAATAAACTAAAGAATTTACGACATCCATCTGGTCTGCGAACATTTTATATATGTCAACAAGTTCCCCTATCTAATACAAATAATTAGATAGAGTTTATATTACCTGGGTTCTTAAAGCACACTATAGAGGCAAACCCCTTTAATCAATTTCATCTTAAATAACCGAAGTCACTTAAGAAAACTCTCGATTTATATGAGAAAATATTGTCTCCAAGAATTTTAAAGGATATGACTTTTCAAAGATCAGAAAAAGAGGTGTGAAATGAGACAAACTCAAATTTGGAGCATTTTATTTTAGAATCCAAAGAAAAAAAACTAGGGGATGTCACAGATCCTGAGGAGAACCTCGGTGACTTCCCAAGTCATCCTAAGGTTTGACTTCAATTTTGGTGAGAGAAATTATTGATTGTTTTATCCTGCCAATTTTTATTAACCAGGGCTTATATTTGTGTGCGACGATCACACAAATAGCCTGGAAGATGTGAGGGTTTAGACCCTCACGAACGACAACTTTGGAACCTAAGACGAGTTAGGGCTTATATTGCACAACATGATTGTGCAAATGCCTAAAAAAAGAATTTAGGATTTATGTCGCACTAGGCGGACAACCTCAAAATCCTATAGCTTATTATTTAATTCTAAGGAAGAAAATTGTTGTTGTAGATCCTCGTGCTGTTGTATATTGCCGTTGTAGAAGGCTGTCCACTAAATCAGTTCCATGCTCCTCGGCGAAGCAACAATCCTAAAGTCTAAGATTTGAAGGTTTAAATGACAAGTTTAAGTTCAATCAGGGGGAAATGGGTTAAAGTTGATTAGAGCGACACCAGTTAGGATCCCACTGTTCCCTCGTTTCGACATCACTATTTTCTTTTGAAATTACTTAGCTCAAACGAGTTGTTAAATCCATTTAAACTGGGGTGAAATCGTTAGCAATCGTGGGTCACCTTCTCCGAGGGACTCCTGTAAATTCAAAAGAACGTGTTATGTTCGATTGTATTTCAAAGGATTTATGGTTACCTTTGAAAGAGTTTAATTTAATTTTGAAAATTGTTGATTAATTTTGAAATATTGTTGTTTTGTTTTGCAGGTAAGGTGACATCCAAAACCAAGCATGCATGATGTTTAAGAGAAAGAGTAGATTGCAGTAAATAAAATGATTGAAATTAAATAATATCATAAAAATGTACCTGTCATCTTCTCGCTGCTCCCGCTGAAACGTTAGAACTTACAATAGATATATACTTTTGTAGGAAATTTGAATAAATTGCAAGGGTAGATGAAGGTGTAGTTACCAAGCCCTAAGTCATAACTTGGTGAGTCCCTAAAGATTTTGATGGATGATTTTCTAAACAAAGCATAATAAATTCATATATCCTTCAAAACATCTAAAAGGTTATAAAATCGTCTAGGGAACAATCCCTAACAGCTTTTAAATCACTTTTGAAGTATTTCGAGTTTGTTTGAACTTATTATAATGTTCAATTAATCATTCCAAATTTTAGGTTTAGTTGCAATGAGTTGATACGCCTTATGCTCAGTGAACCTGTTATTTTAATTATTCTGAAAGTGGGGAACTTAATTAATCAGTTAATATTTTACTTAAAAATTATGTGGGTGGATTCCCCTAAGGCAAGCTTAAGTCATTAAAGATCTTGTACCCTCCATTAAGTTTGGGCTCGTAGTGTTTAAAGGGTGTTAATTATTAATCATGTTATTATTTCTAAACCTCATTAAATAATCTTGGATTAAGTCTAGATCACTGTCAAGCCCTTAAAAATTTCAGTGGATGAACTTGCAATTATTAGAATTTTAATTTAAGTGATACATATCTTTATTAAAAGACCATATCATATCCAATTGCGGGCTTAAAATAATTTAAATATCATCATCCTAACCTAAGCCCATCATTTTACAATCATTTTTAATTTTAATTAAAAATTACAATTTTACCCTTATCATGAAAAGGTGACTAATTGGTTTCTACTTTTTAACCCATTATATTTCAAACATCCAAATAAATTCATTAAGATCAAAATTAGCCATTTTTCCCTTAATTCTAAATTTTAATTAAGACACTAAAATCTAAAATTACCATTTTGTCCCTAGGGCTTTCCACCTCATAACTTATCAAGTATAATTCAAATGACTTTGAAAATTTTTGGACACCCCATTCGTGGGTCAATTAAAATTTCAGAGGAGAAAAAATGTGATTTTTCAAAATTTAATTTAATTTAAATAATTATTTTAACTTAGAAAATATGATTTTCAAAATTTTAATTTATTTAAACAATCATTTAAATTATTTTATAAATGAAAACATTCATGTTCATGGGTAAATTAAATCATAAAACATCCCCACTGTCATAAGAAACAAACTCCTAAAATCTTAAGCCATGACGATTATCGTACACTTAATTTAAATTAGAACATTACAGAGGCTATTTAATTAAAAATCAGAGACACTAAATAATTTTTATTTTTGTTCCACATTATTCTCCTTTGTTCACTGACAAACATGATATTTTTAATTTATTTCTATAAATTTTTTACACCAAGTTATGAATTTTCTAAGTTCTGAAATTAATTTAAATCATAAAAACTCTATTTTTCTACTTAAACTAGTCAGCATTGTGTCATCCTAGGCAGCTCCAAGCTTTCCACGTGGCGCTCTACCATTTGACATTGCTAACCACCTCAGTGCCTCGTCAGCTGCAGTTCACGTATCATCCTTCCGTTTAGCACAATCCTGACCCTCCATTTGATACACACGCGATCGGACGGTCCTCCGTCATCGTCCCCAACTATTGTAACCCGTGAGCCGTCCACACTAAAACCCTAAGATCTTGAGCTAGACTCAACCAAATCACTTTAGGTTTGTTCCTACACCTTCATCTACCCGAGACGAAAACATCTATGCGGTTTATACTTTATGAAATGCAGTATACACACATGGAGAATCAAATTAAGCTAGGACTGAGGTGAGGGTTCAATACCTTTGTCTGAGAAGTGTAGGCTCAATCAGATGGTTGTAGAAGCTTCAGAGGGATCCAACGAGCCTCCAGATGAGCTACTGGGCTGTGGTGAATTGTCTAGGAATGATTTTGATCAAACCGATCTTCAGGTGTTGGTCTTGAGCTATATTAGGGGCTCTCTGTGATGAGGCTTTTGTGGGGGGATCAACTCCTCTCAGTCTGAGGATGGTGTGGATACAATTACATTTAGTTTGACGGACTATGGTGGAGTGGAGGATTGTGTCCTGGTTCCGGTAAGGGATTGGCCTGAGAAATTGGTTGAGGGCAGTGGGTTTGGGTGGCTGAAAACAATGGGCTTGAACTCAGGAAGGTTTGGAGGAGCTCTGGTGAGATTTTGACAGAGTTTCCCCTTGATTTTAAGCACTCTCCCCTTTGGTCGTGAGGAGCTCAATTCATAGACTTGGTTGCTGGGCTGAACTCAGGGGTGGCGGGTGGGTGCACTCAGCTGCCTATGCGAAGGGCTGAGCAGCACCAATGGCCACTTAGGGTTGGACACAGGATGGGCTCAATTGGATTTTAATTTGGGAAAGTGGCTCTTGGTTTTGGCTCCTCTAGTGGCTAGGCCTGCCGACCAGGGCAGAGGACATGGTTAGGTAGTTAGGTGAGCCAGAGGTTAGACCTTAATGGTGATCAGTTAGTTTGGGTATGACTTTGGGCAACTAAATATATGGTTTAGCCATAAATGTAAAGAGATCCCCCAAATTAGAGTACCATCACTAGTACTCTAGGAATAAGCAACATGAAAGTCCTATGGTTAGATCATACGCTTCTAAGGAAGAAACTAGACCTCAATCAAAAGTGAGGTCAACAATTATAAATATTTGTAGCCTTTTAATCATTTAAATTATTTGAAAAATAATACTCATTATATATAGTATAATTATTTCAAGAAAAAATGAACCAAACATGAATGAATTAATTTTCGTTCGTATTCGGTTCATTTATATATCAAGTGCAAAAATAATTGTTCATGTTCGACACGTTTGCTTAGCAAACAAATCAAATATGAACTACTTAGCAAACCGAACATGAGTTGTTCAAGAACGAAGAGCCTTTTTGACTGACCTAGTTACGACTCTATTTACTTGTTGAGTACCACATCAAGTGGATAATAGGGTGCGTGCCACGATCCATTGACATATGCCAGATGGGAATTAATGGCTCTTAGATAACAATATATGACATTTGCGTGCCATTGACGTGGTAGATGGTAAAATAACTGATAGGATAAAGTTTTTACCTTAAGGATCCAACATATGTCAACATGATGTCACATATATATTAAAGTGGTATTGTGGTACTAATGATGTGGCTCCGATACCCATTCAATTAGTCGTTGCCCTCAAGACCTATAGGTTTAACTTTCTAGTTCCATGCAGTTCCTAGTCAAATGACACTCGACCTAGGCATCAGAACATTGATGACATGATAGATGCAACATCAGCCAATAAATATTAGAACATAATGCTTTAGCATTAGTCTTGGCAACATGACACTATTTATTGAACCCAAGAGGTCAATCAGAGGACAAGTCCGCTGCCTTAACAACTAGAAATGCACCTAAGCACTAGGATGGACATGTAAAACCACATCATGACAGGATGGTGTTGAATTAAATCTTGATAGTCCCAAGCTCTCAAGTTGTCTCATGTTATGACATTGAGTGTTGACATCACCGTGCTTGCCTATGGATACTAAGAGCTGATCATTGGCACTGCAGTGCAAGGCTGAAACTTTATATTTTCACACATTTTTTAGAACATGTAAATGTGGACCAAGATTGCATATATTAATGTAAAAATATTTAATTGAAGTAACAACCAAGTAAATGCTTTTTCTTCATTAATTCTAAATAAAATCCATACATAAATTATTTAATAAATAATATGTTCCCTAAATGGGGGAAGCAAAAAACTAGAGAATACAACATGATGATGGAAGTAAAATTGATTATTTTCCTCCCATGATGTGGTTGTTATCGTCCATATCATTATTTTCCATCTTGCTTGAATGTATCATTGTTTTCCATATTGCTTGACCCCGCCTTTGAATATGACTAGTAGGGAGAAGGCAGGACTACTGCACACCACCATTTGAGGGTTAGATATGCCACTAAAACTATTGAATCTATTTTCAATATATGCGGCTCTGTTGATCTCCAAGGGAGTCCACCTTCTAACTGACCACAATGAAATCATTCTACAACTCACATATCTACTCAGAGATAGATCTTGAAAGAGGAGAAGCCACAGGAGGGGCAATGTGGGTGACTTCTTATGAGTTTGTATGAGGTTGGATACCATCCCTTATAAAAGAGTCCTTAAGGGAAACCATTTCCACTCCCCTGTGTTTGAACATCAACACTCATGAGATGTTGGACATCAAGAGCACCTTGAACCAGCCTTATCCCAATCATATGCTAATAGGATTCCATTTCATCAGACAAAATATTTGAGGTCTAATAGGCAATAGAAAGAAAAAAAGAAGTTTTGGTGTTGTGAATCATTCACCAGCACACCCTTTGCAGGAGTCATCGCTCTAAAATCTCATATTTTTTGCACTAATTAGGGTGGATACCATCAAGGTAATTTTGTAGATTCTATAGTGCTAGGTGCCAGCTCTTTAGTGTTTGGCCAAGATTCAATCAACCCCTAGGAATTTGCACAAACTGTTCCCACAAGAGATCTCACATTCCAATAAAATGATTTGACACTACTATTATAGGTAAAAACATTGTGATGTAGGGTTGTTTCGTTAAAAATAATTCCCAAGGGTGATCATATGCACACAAGGATTTGGAAGGACAACTTTTGCTCTATGGAGCTAAGAGATGGCACTACGATGTCAGACTCAAACCTGCCAAATTTTGCATGTTTAACTCCTTAAAGTAAGGAACTAAGTTTTGGGATCCAAAATTGATAAGTTTGAAAGGTTGATTAAATATTAAACATGGTTATATCAAAATATCTTTTTTTTTAAAAATCTCTTTTGATTGGAATTAATCTTATTGTGAGTATAATCAGTAATAATTAAGGTATTAATAAGGAAATTATAAAATGGTACTAGAAATTCGAGCTTTTATTGGAGGATCATTACTATTCTTTTAAGATATACTCAATACATCTAAAGAATCAACATTAAGCAAATTACGTGTTATTATTTTTATCATATTTGATAACTTTAATTTTAAAGGGATCTACGTCTCTCTTCTAACAGTAAATCTTACATCTTTAGGTGGAGTTTGTGAAGCATAAGAAACAAATAGGTGGCACCAATATATTATTTTAGATAAGTTTAGTCATAACTACTAAAAGTACTATTATTAAAAATTTTGATTTATAAGATGAACACACACTTTAGAAGGCATAACTTATAGAGGAGTATTCACATACTATCATTAAACAAGCATGCTTCACAAATTTTACTAACATGTCATTTTCTCTTTGAAAAGGATAGTTTAATGCTTGCTAGGTTCCTATATCAAAACTAAAATATACTTGCCTGGAGTGTAGTAAATATTTTAAGAATTAATATCAAGGCAATCTCAAACTCTCTTAAAAGAAATATTATTCAATCCACACATTTAAAACAAAGAAATACTTAACACCTTACAATCTTCAAGCAATTGAAAAAGTGTTTGTTAATTTTTTAGTAATTTGATTCCTTTAAGAGGTATAGTATCCTGCCTCATTAGCAAGTTTAATCACTACTTAGAAAGTGAATGAAACTTGAAGAATCTATTAAAATTACATTAACATAAATAACTTGCCTAAATGTTAGTTTTCCCTTTACTTGAATGGATCAAATGGTAGATTTTACTTTCAAAATTTAGATGGTTAATTTATGGATGTATATTTGGGATACAGTTAGATAAAAGTAAATAATACTGGGAAAGAACCCACCCCTTTCCAACCTGATAAGAGATTATGTTGTTATCAAGTTATGTCATTTAGATTGTAAAATGCTATTTTTATTTATCAACATTGAATGAATTAAGTATTTAAAGATCTTATATGACACACCATAGTGACATATGCTAATGGAATACAAGTCAAAATAGTATACTGTCTTTTTGACCTAAAAAAACTCTCACTCCATGCATACAATATGCATTGTAATCTAGCTAAACATGCTTTTAAAGTACATTTTAAATTTTTCTTTGAATTTATAGTCACTTATTAAGGAATTAAAGCCAACCTAAAGAAAATATTGTTTATGCAAATTATGACATCTCTCTGGAATATAATGAATATGTAATGCTTGATTGGATGAATAACAACTTTATCTCAATTTTTTGCTCATTCCTAAGAAAAATACTTATTATTCTGTAGGATGTTCAGTGGTACCCAAAATAATTATTTTTAGTAAAGAAGAGTGATTAAACTTGCATAAAAATAAGAAAATAGTCACATCAATATATCTCAACGAATTAAGATTCAGAATCTCTATGCACAAATCTTTAAAGAACACGCAAATTTTGATCGATAGATTATGCATTGACTTTCGTAGAGCACTAATTGTGGTTGGTAGTAAGCACTATAAAAAATGTGACAATCATGAATTTTCATACTGAACCTTTTTCCCATTCCCAAGTCAACATAATGACTCAAGTTTGCCACATAGTGATGCACCTAAAATATATAGTGTTTTTAGACACATCTTTATATCTATTTTTGAGATATTGCGCTTTAATGGAAGATATTTTTGTGTTTTTCTTACAGATACATGTAAAAGGGTGAAAAATGCTTAAAGGAGTGAAAAAAGTCAAATTTGGAGAAAAAAGGTGAAAATGTGCAAAAGCGTTTTGGCGCCTAAGCGTCGGTTAAACAGAGAAGGCCGCGCCTATGAGCCAGAGACACTGCTCTTAAGCGCCAGTGACAGTTATTGGGTGAGTAAATTCAGTTTCTACGAATTTTAAAGAGGTTTTTGAGGCACCCATTGACTTAATAGGAGATTATAACCACCATGGACGAAAATTGTCATGAAAGGATGCATCTCTTGGGGAAATACATTGAATTGAGACAATTTTTGAAAGAAACCAAGACACCTTTTGGAAAATTATAAAAGAAGAAGATTGGGACTTTGAAAGAAGTTCTAAAAGTTGTGGAAAGTTATGAAATTTCGGAGAGATTTTCAGGCACCACTTTTACTTTTATTTTATCCTTTTTGTTATTTTATTTTGAATGATTGTAAAGAGAAGATTATTAAAGGAACTTCAAGAGTTTGGAGGAGGACTTGAGATAAGTTTTTATCTTTCTATNGAAGAAAATTGGGAAATTTGAAATGTTTATCACTGATGATGAATTGTCCATCTTGGCCTCTTCTTGTCGTTTCGCTTTGGTCGAAAAATTTACATGTGTTCATCCTAAATTAGATTTCATTTAAAGGGAGTTTGAAGGTTTGAAATTAAAAGGATGGTGGAGTGTTAAGATCTTGGATGGCCCGCATTTGCTAATCTAACTAGCCAATGATGAGGATTATACTAGACTCTTTACCAAAAGATTTTTGAGAGTTTAAAATTGGGTGATGAAATTTCTTAAATGGTCTGTGGACTTTTATCCTAAGACCAAATTTCCTATCATACCAGCTTGAATACATATCCTGGGGCTCAAATTACACTTGTTTAATCTTGAAATATTATTTTCATTAGTTGTCACTTATGTTAAACCCCTAAAGATGGATAGCCACACTTTTGCTCTCACACCACCTTTGGAAGCACCTATCCTACTTGAACGAGATATCATGCAACCTTTTTGTAATGAAATATGGATTGGCTCCCAACATAGGGGTAATGTTCATCAAAAGGTATTCGAATCTCAACAAATGGTTGACCAGTTAGAGGCTCAAGTATTTGGTACATCTACTCTTGTGGATAATGTTGCTCCAGCACACTTGTCCTTATTGGATGCTATTAATCTGGAAGAATCCCTTCTTCAACAGAAAGCTAATGATACTTCTTTTATTGTTGGGGATAGAAACACTAAGTATTTTCATGCCACTTTAAAACAAAGAAGAAATATTAGTAGTATCTTGAAGATTAAGACTTCTACTGGTGACACTTTAACTAATCATTAGGATATTGGGGTTAATGTTATGATCTACTTTACTGACCTCTATCAATCTATTGTGCAGGTTACTCAAATGGACTCTAATGTTGTTAGGCATAAACATATCTACATCTCTAACCTCTCGTTATCATATCCTCCTAATAAGGATGAAATTCTTTCTGCTCTCAAATTTATATGGCCCAACAAAACTCCAAGGCCATATGGTTTCCCTTCTACCTTTTATGTCCATTGTTGGGATATCATTAAGAAAAATGTAATTCTTGTTATCCAAATTTTTTTTCTTGGTGAAAATCCTGGTAAGTTCCTTAGCTCTACTTTAATTGTTCTTATTCCCAATGGGAATGATAAGCTCTTCTGGGATAACTTTTGGCCTATATCTCTTACCACTATAATCTCCAAAGTCTTGAGCAAGAATATCGTGAATCGACTTAAACCACATCTATGTCAATTAATATCTCCACAGTTGTCTGCTTTATTAAAAGTAGAGATATTACTGATAACATTTTGTTGGCTCAAGAGATAATTGAAGATCTTGGTAAAAAATGTAGAGGGAGAAATATGGTTCTCAAACTTGATATCAAAAAGGCTTTTAATACTATCAGCTAGGATTTCATTCGGAATGTATTGCAAGCTAAAGGCTTTCACCACAATTTCTGTTTGATTATCAAGAGATGGCTTGCTAATAATTACTATAGTGTTCTTGTCAAGGGTCAAGCTCACGGTTTCTTTTCTACTTATAGGAGCATTAAATAGGTCTCTAACCATCTTCATTGTTTCTTTTGATTGCCTATTTAGGATTGTCAACCATTTACATGGTCTTAATCCTCATTTACAATATGCTCATAAGTCCAAAATCTTGGTAAGTCACCTTGTCTATGCTGATGATGCTATTCTCTTTTTCAATGCTAGCAAGTCTGTTATTAAAGCCACTATGCTCCTCTTAAAAATTTTCAACAAACTTCTGGTGTGACTTTTAACCTGGTTAACTATTCTCTTTTTTTTTGGCAAATCTATTCATCAAAGCATTCAAAATTGGGCTTCTAAATTTACCAATTGTAAGATTGCTAACTTACCCCTCAAATACCTTAGCGTGAACATTCTTAGGGGAAGAAGGAAACAAGTGTAGATAGATGAAATTGTTGAAAAGATGAATCCAAGATAAATGATTGGAGAAACAATTTTTTGTCTAATGGTGGTAGACTCACCTTAATTAAAAGTGTGCTTTATAATCTTCCTCTCCATGCCATGCAAGTTTTTAAAACCAAAAAAAGCACTCAAAAACAACTTGAAACACTTTTTAATATGTTTCTCTGGAGTGGCTCCCATTCTTCTAAAATCTGGATCAATTCGCATTATATTAGCACGCCTCTTACCTCTGGGGGTCTTGGTGTTAAGACTTTGCGGCAAACTATAGATATCATTATGTGTAAGCTTTGGTTCAAATTTCATGTTGGGGAGTTGATACACCTAAAATCTATATTGTTTTTGTACATATTTTTATACCTATTTTTGAGATATTACGCTTTAATGAAAGGTATTTGTGTGTTTTTCTTGTAGATACAATCAAATGGATGGAAAATGCTAAAAGGAGAGAAAAAGGGTCAAATTTGGAGTAAAAATGGACTGGGGCACCTAAGTGCCAAAGCATCCACGCCTAAGCACCACGTACTTCGCGCTTTAGTACTAAAGTTAGTTACTTGAAGAAATATTAATTGGAGTGGAATTTTGAAGAGGTGTTTGAAGTAACACATGATAAAAATGTGGGAAATAGCCCATGGACACAAAAATTTATTCAATTGGCTTTTGAAGAGACAACTTCTAGGAGATTCATTAAATGGAGACATTTTTTTGAAGAGACTCGAAGGTACCCCTACGATTTTTATAAGAAAAGACTTAGATTTTCCAAAAAGAGAGGCTAGCAACAAACCACCAAAATTTACAACCGCCGCCGCCGCTACCCATCGATGTCGGCCACCTTTATTTTATTTTTTTTTATTTTGAGTGTTAATTTATATTGTGAGAGAAGGAAGAGAATTCAAAGGAACTTCAAGACATTTGGTGGAGAGAATTTGAGATAAGTGTTTATCTTTCTAACTACACTTGATTTTTAATTTAGATTTCTTTTTTTGTGCATGATTTCTACTTTTAAACTCATGTGTCTTTGTCTTTTTTCCATCGATTCCGAGTAGTTTCTTTAACTTTTTCCTTAAAATGATAAGTGATGAAATGTTTAAAGAAAGTTGTGTGAAGTATTATACTTCAATGTTGGAAGAAGTTGTGTTGATTCAAGAACTTGCACTTAATTTACTTCTTGATTTGGTCAATTAAGATGTTAAATCCTGCTACGAGAATATGTAAGATCCGAGATGGTATTGTCTCAGTCAACAAATTGTTGGAATTACATATTTGTTTCATGAATGAGAATGTAGTTCATGGGGTTGAGTGCAAATAAATAAGGAAATATATTTTCAATGGTGTAAAATTAAATAACTTTAGAGTGACAGGTTAAAGCCCCCAATTTGATTTATAATTTTAGGTTTGGATACAAGATATTAGCCACCATGTGGAGGGATAAGAGAGAACTCTAGAGTTAGAGCTAGTATCTTCCCTGCCTAGAAGGTCTTCAAGACTATTCAAACTATAGATTAATCAATGTTCTTTATAGCATCTCTAATAAGGGTAAAGAATATTATTACTCCTATTTGGTACAAGACATTTAATATACTTCCACAAATAAATTTCTATGTTTATCACTGATTCATGGCAAAGAAAAAGATATTTTACTTACATTGTCTTCATCTTGCAAGTACTTTAGTTAAGTTAATTAGTTTCTTACTTTAATTTCAATTATCAAAAATTATAAAAGGAATCGAACTTTTATTCGTATTATAGCATCTTAAGTCTGAGTAAGAGTATATTTTGCAAGTATTTTGTTATCTAAAAATAATCCTTCATGTGGGTTCGATATTTGGGACTTAATCAGAAAGTTCTATATTACTTGATAATGATATGTATACTTGCATAGTATCTCATATTAAAATATTATAAATATAATCACATACATCGCATTTTACATATCTATATATAAAGAGTCGGGATCAAGTTTTTGGCGTCGTTTCCAGATAAGGAGAAAAATATTAGTAATTTGCAAAAAAAAAAAATTCAAAAAGAAGTTTTTTTAGATAACAAAATTGTTAGTAAGTCCTATTTAAATTTTAAGATTTATTTTAGAAATATTGTAGTGTCGTTTTTATATAAAGTTCTTGTTTATGTGTTTTTATTTTCTTGCTTTATTTTATTTTATTTTATTTTATTGTGTTTTATAGTAATGTATGTATAGTTTAGGTTCCACAATACTTGTACCTTACGATTCTGAATTAGAAAGAACTATTAGAAAAATTAAAAAAATAAAAGTTACTGAAAAATTTCAAGCAATAACAAATCAAAATAATCAATATGTTGAAGAGTTTAGACCTTTAAGTGATTATGCAAACCCTACGGTGGATGAACTTTCTTGTAGTATTCAAAAACCCACTACAGTCGCTAATTCATTTCAGCTTAAACCTGATATTATCTAAATGGTATCAAATAATCAGTTTGGGGGAGCACCAACTGAAGATCCAAATTTACTTCTTGTCAATTTTTAGATTTATGTGCTACATTTAAATATGATGGTATATCAGATGATGTTATAAAACTTAGATTATTTTCTTTCTCACTGAGTGATAAGGCTAAGATATGGTTACATTCATTATCACCAAGATCTATCAGAATTTGGAGTGATTTAGCACAGAAATTCCATGTTAAATATTTTCCACCTTCAAAGTCTCCCAAAGCTTAGAAATGATATTACAACTTTTAGTAAGTTTGAAAGGGAATCTATTTATGAAGCATGGGAGAAATTTAAAGAACTCTTAAGAAAGTGTCCACACCACGCTATACCAGATTGGTTAATAATTCAAACATTTTACAATGGATTAGCTGGATCTCTTAGATCTATTATCGATGCCACTGTTGGTGGTTCATTGATGTCAAAACCATTTAATGACGCTTACGCTTTAATAGAAGAGATGGATACCAATAATTTTTAATGGCTTTCTGAGAGGGTAAATCTTAAGAAAGTAGCCAATGTTCATAAAACTAATACTTTTGCAATGTTAGCAAAATCTAGTTGCTGCAATTTCAAGGAAGTTAGACCAATTTGGAATAAATTTTTCTCAACCAATATCTACTATTGAAGAGAATTCATTAGGATAAATGGTAGATTGTCAAGCATCATTAAAAGCTTTGAATGTCATAAATAACAAACAGAATAACCCATATTCAAATTATTATAACTCAGGATGGAAGAACCATTCTAATTTTAATTGGAATAATACTACGGGTGGTAATAATCAACAATGGGAGAACAATCATGTAAACCCATTGGGAAATTAGAACAGCCAAGGGAATAGTAATTATAGACTCACTTATCCTCCAGGTTTTAACAGTAATTCACAATTTAAGGAGAAGAAGTTGTTTATAGAAGAAGTGGTCTTACAAATGAAAAATCAAGTGTAAAGTCAAGGAGCTACAATTAGAAATATTGAGAATCAACTTGAAGCAAATTCATTAAGTAATAGATCCTAAGGAACACTTCCTAGTAATACAGAAGTAAATCCAAAAGACCAGAATAAATATCAAATAAAAGCTGTTCAACTTAGAAGAGGAAGATAACTGGAAGGTAGAGTTTAAAAAGAGACTAAAGTAGAGAGAAAAGAGTTTGAAGAACCAAAAGAGGACGCTCTAAAAGGTTTAGAAAGTCCAATTTCTCCACTTAAAGTTGATTTGGAAAGGCCACCACCACCATTTCCTCAGAGGCTTTGACAATAAAGTTGGATAAGCAATTTTTAAAATTTATGGAAATTTTTAAGAAGCTTACAATTAATATTCCAATTTTTGAAGCCTTAGAACAAATGTCAAGCTATGTAAAGTTTATGAAGGATATTCTTAACAAAAAAAGGAAGTTTAAAGATAATGAACTGTTGCACTTAGTGAGAAGTTTAGTGCTATAATTCAGAAGAAGCTTCCTAAAAAGCTTAAAAGATCCTGATAGCTTTACAATTCCATGTGCAATAGGAGACATATTTTATGGAAAAGCTTTATGTGATTTAGGAGCAAGAATCAACCTTACGACATTATCAATATTTAAAAGATTGGTATTTGGAAAAATAACCCCTACTAATATAACTCTACAATTAGCAGATAGATCAATAACTTACCCTAAAGAAGTTATAGAAGATGTCCTAGTGAAAGTGGATAAATTTATCTTTCCTGCTGATTTCATTGTGCTAGACATGGAGGAAGATAAAGAGATACCTATCATTTTAGGGAGACCTTTCCTAGCCAATGGAAGAGCAATGATAGATGTTCAGAAAGGAGAATTAACTATTCTTGTCAATGATCAAACTGATACATTTAACATTTCCAAATCAATGAAGTACCCTATAAAAGGTAAAGATGATGAATGTTGTAGAATGGATGTGAGAAGATGTTTAAGTGAATGCTATTTCAAAATAAATTATAAAGATAAGTTTAAGATTAAAGTGTTGGAACACAAGCAAGAAGAGGAATTGGATAAATATGAAGTTTTATATAAGGAAGATTCAAATTATTTTCGAGAAAGTTTTGAAGTTTTGAACGCTAAAGAGAAAGATACATCTTTTTTTCCATCAATTGAAAAACCTTCCTAGCTTTAGTTGAAGTTACTTCCTAAACATTTGAAGTATGCCTTTTTAGGTGATTTATGCACGTTACCTATTATAATTTCCTTAAAATTCACTACTGAAGAACAAAAGAGTTTGATGAAAATTTTAAAGAGTAACAAGAAAGCCTTTGGATTGAAAGTTGCTAATATAAAAGGAATTAGTCCTTCAATATGTATGCATAGAATTCATATGGAAGAGAACTGCAAACCCAGGGCTGGTACTCGAAGAAGATTGAATCCTGTTATGAAAGAAGTTGTTAAGAAAGAAATTTTAATGTTGTTAGATGTTGGAATTATCTACCCTATTCCAGAGAGTGCATGGGTTAGTTCAATTCATTGTGTTCCTAAGAAAGTAGAAGTGACTATGACTTTGACTGAACATAATGAGTTAATACCAACAAGACAAGGTACAGGATGGCAAATATACATTGATTATAGAAAATTAAATCTCCTCACAACGAAAGATCATTTCCCACTACCCTTTCTAGATCAGATGCTGGATAGACTAACTGCACATAAATACTTTGATTTTCTGGATGGATATACTGATTATCATCAAATACAAATAGCTCCTGAGGATCAAGAGAAAATTACTTTTACTAGTCCTTATGGTACATTTGCTTTTAGAAGAATGCTCTTCGATTTATGCAATGCACCTGCTAAATTTCAAAGATGTATGATGGTTATTTTTTTGTAATTTAATTGAAAAAGGGGTTGAGGTTTTTATGCATGATGTTTACGTGTTTGGAACTTGATTTGACTTATGTTTAGAACATCTATAAGAACTTCTTAAGGGCTATGAAGAAACAAATTTAGTTCTTAAATGGGAAAAATGCCAATTTGTGGTAGCAGGAGGAATAGTTTTGGGACATCAAATTTCAGAAAATGTTTAGGAAGTAGAACCTGCAAAAATTCAAGTGAGCGTTAAGTTAACTTACCAAATAAGTGTAAAGAAAATTAGGAGTTTTTTAGGACATGCTGGATTCTATAGGCGATATATTATAAACTTTTCAAAAATTGCTAAGCCTCTGTGCCATTTACTTGAAAAAGATATAATTTTTAATTTTTATGAAGAGTTCCTAAAAGCATTTGAATTATTAAAAGAAAAAATAGCACCAATTATTAATACACCACATTGAAAAAAATATTATGAATTAATATGTGATGCTAGTGATTATGTTGTTGGAGATGTTTTAGGACAAAAGCATGATTAAATTCTTAAAGTTATCTACTACGCTAGTAGAACTCTTAATAAAGCTCAAATTAATTATACGTCAACCGAGAAAGAGTTATTAGCAGTAGTATATGTTTTTGATAAATTTAGATAAAACTTGATTAGAAATAAATGTATTGTGCATACAGATCATTCTACTATTATATATTTAATGAAAAAGAAAGATGCAAATTCTAGGCTGATATGATGGGTTCTTCTTTTGTAGGAATTTTATTTTGAAGTAGTAAAAAGAAGGGAGCTGAGAATCAAATTGTTGATCATCTGTCTAGACTTGAATTAGAAAAACCACTCTATTTTGAAAAAGAGATTAATGAACATTTTCCAGATGAAAAATTGTTCAATATTAATGAGTGGTGTGTTCCATGGTATGCAGACTTTGTGAATTTCATTATTAATGATATTATACCCTATAGAATGACATACCAATAGAAAAGAAAATTTTATCTGAAGCTAAGAATTATTTTTAGAATTACCCATTTTTATATAAATAAGAAAAGGAACTTATTATTCAAAGATGTGTGCCTTTAGAAGAAACTTATGAAATTATCCAAAAATGTCATAAGTTATGATTTTGGGGGACATTTTGTTTTTGATAAACAACATACAAAATTTTACAATCTGGATTTTATTGGCCTACAATCTTTAGAGAAATTAATGCTTATATCAAACCTTGTGATCGATGTCAACGAGTAGGCAATATTTCTAGGAGGAATGAGATGCCCCTCAATTATATGTTATAAGTTGAGATATTTTATGTTTGGGGTTTAGATTTCATGGGAAAATTTATACCATCTTTAAAAAATTTATATATATGTTTACCATTAGACTATGTATCTAAATGGATACAAGCTATACTTTACCTTGATGTGATGTTCAAAGTGTTGCAAAATTTTTAAGAATGAATATATTTTGTGGATTTGGGATGCCGAGAGTGATCATAAGTGACAAGGAAAGTCATTTCTGAAATACAATAATGGAGAATTATTAAATAAATGTCATATTAACCATAGACTTGCTACTACTTATCATCCTCAGACAAGTGGTTTGGCTGAATTATCTAATCATGAAATTAAAAGAATATTAAAAAAAATTATAAATCCAACCAAAATGGATTGGTCATCTAAACTTGATTATGCTTTGTGGGCTTATAGGACTGCTTACATAACTCCTATAGGAATGTCCCCATATAAGCTAGTATTTGGGAAGGTGTGTCACTTACTAGTTGAACTTGAGCATAAACCATATTGGACAATTAAAGAATTTAATTACAATTTTGAAAGATGCTGGTGAGAAGAGGTTATTGCAATTAAATGAGATTGAAGAGATAAGGAATGAATCTTATGACAGTGCTAAGATTTTTGAAGAAAAGATGAAGATGTGGCATGATTGAAGGATTCTAACTAAAAATTTTTAGCCAGGGCAACAAGTTTTGCTTTATAATGCAAAGTTAAGATTATTTCCAGGCAAACTTAAGTTTAGGTGGATGGGGCCATTTGTTGTGATGAAAGTTTATCCTTATGGAGTTATGGATATTAAAGATCCTAAAACTGATAAAATATTCAAAGTGAATGGTCACAAGCTAAAATCCTACTTTTTAGGTGACCAACTTAAATTAAATGATTTTCTGATGTTGGGTCAACCAGAAAAAGCACTGGTTATGTTGGGTTGACTACATAAAACCAAGCGCTATGTGGGAGGCACCCCATAATTATCTACGTGTTTGTTTTTATTGTTATGTTATTGTGTGAATTAGAAAATTCTAGTAGTAATTTGATTATATATTAAGTTAGTGATTATTTTAAGACCATAAAAGATGGCTTATACATATTAAAATGAATGTTTTGATGTTAAGTTGACCTGTGCTAATCTGAGCACTAGCACATAAGCACCAAGATCCGGCGCATAAGCGCACAGTTAAAAAAACATGTGCAAATTTTGATTTCTAGAAGATCTAACTTCAAATTAGTTGGCTTGAACATGTAAGAGCAGTTCTAAGACATGCTTAAGAGTTTTAGGAAGGGTTTAAAGCCTATAAATAGAGGGGGTATGAGAAGAAATCTCACCACACCTTCATTTTACCCTTAAATTCTATGTGAAAAAGAGAGAGTCTTAGAAAAATGTCATCTTGAGAGAGTGATTTGAAGAAGGAGGAAGCAATTTGAAAGAATTTTATTAGTCAGAGTGCGTAAGAGATGTATAATGGTTTTCTAGCCGTTAGTATTAAATGAATAACAGAAAAGAACACTAAAATTGAGGCTAACGTGTCTTCAATTGAAGCAAAAGTGATGTAAGTTAACGCATATCTGGATCATATGGGATGACAACTAAAGATGCAATTTAGCCATACTAATTTTGTAGAAGAAGTAGATAAGGCAAAGTATCGGAAGAACAAGTGGATTGAAGAAGATTCAACCAGAGTTATTATTCATCGTCCTTTTTTTTTAGATATACATACCAAATGTTGAAGAAGAGACCAATGATAGGCTAGAATTTGTTCCATAAACTAGAGAATGGAATTAAGTTCGTGATTTAGTGCTTATGTTTAGTGTTTGTGTGTTTAATGTTTGTTTGTTAATGTTAAGCGTGTTTTAAAGTGTTTTAATATGTTAAGTTTGTTTAGAGTCTGTGTTAGGAGATTTCTCATCCAAGACTATTTGGATTGAGAATTTCTATATTAAAAAATGTTTGTAATTATTTGTGAATGAATATAAGTGTTTTGCTTGTGAAAAATTTTGTGTTATTTAATATTGAATTGAATTAGCTTAAATTGGTGAATCTTGAGTTAAAAGAAACTGAGAGGAAAGAAAATAATATATACAATGTTTTTGAGACCATAGAGGGCTGGTTGACTTAGGCTAGGAGTACATTTCTCTTAAATGAAAAAAATCAAAATTTGTGCACTGGTGACTAAGCATCAAATCTCGTGCTTAAATGTTGACTAAACCGATAAACGAGCACCTAAGTGTAGAACCATTCACTCTTAAGCGCCAGTTGCAAAGGGTTTTAAGTAAATTTTTTGTCCGAAAATCACCATTAAACCACTCCACTTGGCCTTCTTCCTCGGCTTTCCAAAATTTAGAGAGCTAGGGCTTCACCTCACTTGAGCATTTCTTTGTGAATTCAAGTTAAATTCATTAGATTTGATCTTCTTGAGATAAGAGCTTCACTTCTATGCAAAAATTTTTTATTTTCACCATGTATTTTGAACACATTCATGAGCTACTCAAAAATCACTACTCATTGTGAAAATTTGAAAAAAGTTTGATGGAAAATGCATAGATTTGTTAATTCAAACTTTTAGGAAATGTGTTTTATGATTTGGAGTTGATTGTAGAATTTATTTTGAATTTTATACAAATTTTTAGAAAATGGCACCAAGAATGAAAAGAAGCAAAGGAAAAGCTCTGTTTTATTCAAGTAAATTTGTTAGTTTTACATACAAGGAAAATGATTCCTGAGCGATGTTTCAAAAGTCTGGGAGGAGCTGTTGACGAGTTGATCGTTAGCCGCCAGTGGGAGCAATTCTGTTATTTTTCTATTGTCACCCTGATCTTTGTAGTACGAGATTTCTATGAGAATCTCTCGGAGGCTGATGAGGAAGGAGTCATAGTACGGGGAAAGACGGAATCATTTTCTCCTAAGATAATTAATCAGTTTTACCATTTGCCTCCTAGTGCTTTGCATTTTTATGCAAACTATAGTCCTACTGAGGAGGAGTTAGATGAGATTATATCATCTTTAACTAATGGGAGAGGATTATGTAAGATTACAAATGAAAGAAGAGTTTTTTTTTTTTTGCCTCAAAGTTGGATGCTAATGCAAAGGCATGGCACTATTTTATCTCTGCTCGTCTGCTACCTACAAATCATCTGAGTTAAGTGACTTGAGATAGAGCAACCTTGAACAATTGTATTCAGTAGTCCAAGCTGATTGATATTGTAGCATTGATTTATGGAGTTATTACCAGTTTTGTCATTGCTGCTACTACCTCAGGTTTGCATATTACATCCTTGATCTTTTCATTATGTGAGTAGGCTGGCGTTAGATATGATAGCTTGGAGGAGATCTTACAGCCACTAAAGCCCATTACTAGTGTGAATGTGAAGACTTATTCACATCATTCTATTTTTGTTTAGAAGGGTGGATTTTCCAGTAGTTTGTTGCCTCTACTTCACATGCTTCTACATCACGGAGTTAGAGTTCTGGTTCTGAGTCTCAAACTGAGTTATTACAAAGGATTTTAGATAATGTCAATCACATTGTGGATAAAGTGGAAAATTTAGAGCATTTTGCTGAGCATATGGATGGATATGTGAGAAGAAGAAGTGATTATGAGGAGGAATAAAACATAGCTATGGAGCATCTCAATAGAGGTAACTGAGATGTAGTATTTCCTCAGTACCCTAGATATCCACCTTATGAGCCTACAACTGTGACCAAAGTAAAATATGTTAAGATTTTCATACCTCTTTTATACTGTTTTTTATTATATTGCACTTTAAAGAAATGTATTTTTGATGTTTTGTTGCAGGAATAATGAATTATGGTCAATGGAGCAAAAAGATGCAAAAAGGAGTGAATTTGGAGAAAAAAGGACCAAAATGAGGAGAATTGCACTAGGGCGTCGACGGCGCCATCAAGACCACCGATGGCGAGTTTTTCCCGAGGCTACGGGACAAAATCTCTAGAATGCCGCCGACGGTGCCATCGAGGCCGCCGACGGCGGGATCGACGGTTATGTGTACTTGTACAATGGATAAGGCTGGATTTTGGAGGGGTGGATAAGCAAATCTTGGGAAAACTGATCCACAACTTTAAAGAGAAGATTTTGGCCGAAAATAGAAGAGTTCTGTAGGTTAGATAGGTTCCATTAGTGTGTAGAGAGCTTGCTAGAGCGTGTAACTGTGAGGAATAATTCGAGAAATTGTAAGAGTGGAGGGAAAGTGAAAGATTTTTCCTCCTTGCTACTTTGAAGAGAAATTCTATGTGCTGTAAAGAAAGGAAGAGATTCAGAGGAACTTCAAGGAGTGTTCTTGGGGAGAAATTTAGAGATAAGTTATTCACTTGTTATAATTTGTATGACTTTAATTTTATATATGAATTCTGAGTTTTGTTGTGCTTTCCCCATGAGTTTTGAGTAGTTTTCTCTATCTTTATCCTTGTCTTGAGATTTGTGAAATGGTGATTTGAATTGGTGAAGCCATGAAAATGTTTAAGAAATTGTGATGATTTTTTCACTTAAATCTTAATTTACTTTCAATCTGGCCAATTGATTTGTTAAAATATATTGAGTCTTTCAACTAAAGTGAAGATTACATCCAAGATTCAGAGAGGTCAAAGCCTTTGGAAGTTGGGTGCAAATAAATAGGGAAATATTACTACCTAAGGATTTAGGGAGGTCAAAGCCCTTGGAAGTTGGGTGCAAATAAATAGGGAAATAATATTATCGAAAATAGAGAAATAATACTATGGCGTAGAATTGAAGATTTTAGAGTGACAGACTAAAATCCCCAATTCGGTCCTATCGTTTGGCTGTGATTTAGGGAGGTCAAAGCCCTTGGAAGTTGGGTGCAAATAAATAGGGAAATAAAATTATCGGTATTTAGGGAGGTCAAAGCCCTTGGAAGTTGGGTGCAAATAAATAAGGAAATAAATTATCATTAGGGAGGTCAAAGCCCTTGGAAGTTGGGTGCAAATAAATAGGGAAATAATATTATCAGGCTAGAATTGGAGATTTTAGAGTGACAGACTAAAATCCCCAATTCGGTCCTATCGTTTGGGTGCTAAATTAATTCAGGGAGGTCAAAGCCCTTGGAAGTTGGGTGCAAATAAATAGAGAAATAATTTTACCGGGGCGTAGAATTATATTTTAGAGTGACAGACTAAAATCCCCAATTCGGTCCTATCGTTTGGGTGCTGATGTGTAGATGTTATCCCTCAGGTTAGGGGAACATGGGAGCTTTGAAGTGAGAGCCGGTATCCTCCCAGCCTAGCCAAGATTCAGTAAACAAGCATAGGATTAGTCAATGTTCTTTATGCCTGGACCAAAGGGTAAAGAGTAGGAATCAGTAACCAAGCATAGGATTAGTCAATGTTCTTTATGCATGGACCAAAGGGTAAAGAAGAGGTATGCTCCTATTTGGCACAATATAAATTTAACTAATTCATTTTATCCATTCACTATAATTTCTTGACAAGGAGAAGGATGTTTTCTTATATATTGAATATCACAAATTAAACCCTACTTTCTACCATTAGTTATTTATTAGTTATCCAAATTATCTACTTATTTCAATTGCCTATTAGTGACAGATAAGCAAATTGAACGTCGTCGTTGTAGTTGAAGTAGTACTTTTTAATAAGCCTTAGTCCGTAGTATTATATTTCTCCCTATGGGATTGATAACTAAGACTCCATTAGAGCCCTATATTACTTGAGCGATACGTATACTTGCTTTGAAAAACTTGACTTTAACATTATTGAATATTACATCTAGACATCCTTATTAAATCAAACACATATCTATAAAGTCGCAGTCAAGTTTTTGACACCGTTGCTGGAATTTAAATCTTCTAGTAGCGTCATCAAATTTCTTGCAATTGTTGATTTACAAAAAGAAAAGGGTCGGTCAAGTTTTTGGCGTCGTTGCCGTGGAGAATTTTAAGAGTAACGGACATATTAGAATTATTAAAAATTTTTTACTTAAATTGCAACTTATCTATATATTTATANATGTCAAAACCTTTTGATGAGACTTATTCATTAATAGAAGAAATGGCTACCAACAATTTTCAATGGCCCTCTTAGGGTAAATCCTAAAAGAGTAGCTAGTATCCATGATTCTGATGCAATATCTATGTTAGCTTCGCAGATTGCTGCAATATCAAATAAATTAGATCATTATGGGATGAACTATTCTTCAACACCTCCTATGATAGAAGAAAATTCATCTGGGAAATTTGTGGATGTTCAACCTTCATATGAAACCTTAATTGCTATTAATAGACCCAACAACCCATATTCGAACTATTATAATCCAGGTTTGAAGAATCATCCAAATTTTAATTGGAATAACAATTCTTCTACAAATCAACAATGGGCAAACAACTCAGTAAACCCATTAGGACATTCATCCAACCAAGGAAATATTAACTATAGACCTTCTTATCCTCAAGGATTTAACAGTAATAGTCAAATTAAGGAGAAGTTATCTATGGAAGAGCTGAGATTAAACATGGGTCAACAATTACAGAATCAAGGAAATCAATTATAGATTCAAGGAAATCAATTACAACATCAAGGAACTGCTATTCAGAATATTGAGAACCAATTAGGGCATATCGCTACTGCTCATAGTAACCGAACATTGGGAACTTTTCTAAATACTGTGGAACCGAATCCTAAAGATCAAGGAAAAGAGCGAATGAAGGTTATTTAATTATGAAGTGGAAAAGAATTAGACCAAGGAAAAGAACAAATCAAAGCGATACAATTACGAAGTGGAAAAGAATTGGAAATAAGAAGACCAAGGAAAATAACAAATTAAAGCGATAATTACGAAGTGGAAAAGAATTGGAAACAAGGTAGGCGATTCAATTACGAAGTGGAAAAGAATTGGAGACAAGAGTGCAATAAGAAATAGAAACTGAGGTGGAAAAGAATTGGAGATAAGAGTGCAAAAAGAAACAGAAACTGAAAAAGAGAAAGTGGATTTAAAATCAAAGCGATACAATTACGAAGTGGAAAAGAATTGGAAACAAGGGTGCAAAAAGAAACGGAAACTGAAAAAGAGAAAGTGGATATCATAAAAAAAAGGATCATGAATACCCAGATTTAGAGTATCCATTTACACCAATGAAAATTACTGTGAAAAAATCTCTACCACTGTTTCCTCAAAGATTGAAGCAACTTAAACAGAATAAACAATTTTCAAAATTTTTAAAAATTCTTCCGGTAAATATTCCCTTCGTAGAAGCTTTAGAGCAAATGCCCAATTATGTGAAATTTATGAAAAATGGAGAAACCTCCACCACCGTTTCCTAAAAGATTGAAGCAACACAAAAAGGTTAAACAATTTTCCAAGTTTATAGAAATTCTTAAGAAATTAACGATGAAGCAACATAAACAGAATAAACAATTTTCCAAATTTTTAGAAATTCTTAAGAAGTTAACAGTGAATATTCCCTTCGTAGAGGCCTTCTTAAGAAATTAACAGTAAATATTCACTTCATAGAAGCTTTAGAGCAAATGCCCAATTATGTATTTATGAAAGATATTTTGAACAAGAAAAGGAAGTTCACTGATAATGAGACTGTTGCACTTAGTGAAGAGTGTAGTGCAATTATTCAGATGAAAGATATTCTGAACAAGAAAAGGAAGTTCACTGATAATGAAACTGTTGCACTTAGCAAAGGAAAGATATTTTGAACAAGAAAAGGAAGTTCACTGATAATGAGACTGTTGCACTTAGCGAAGTGTCCCTTCGTAGAAGCTTTAGAGCAGATGCCCAATTATGTGAAATTTATGAAAGATATTCTGAATAAAAAAAGGAAGTTCACGAACAACAAAACTATTGCACTTAGCGAAGAGTGTAGTGCAATTATTAAGAAAAAGCTTCCTGAAAAATTAAAAGATCCTGATAGTTTCACTGTACCGTGTGCTATCGGTGAAAAATTCTATGGAAGAGCTTTATGTGATTTGGGAGTCAGCATTAACCTTATGCCTCTATCAATTTTCAAAAGACTAGGATTAGGAGAAGTCTCACCTACTTCTATAACTCTTCAATTAGCAGATCGATCAGTCACATATCCTAAGGAAGTTATAGAAGATGTGTTAGTAAAAGTTGACAAATTTATCTTTCCTATGGATTTCATTAAGTTACATATCCTAAGGGCGTTATAGAAGATGTGTTAGTAAAAGTGGACAAATTTATCTTTCTTGTGGATTTCATTGTTCTTAGATAGGGAGTTATAGAAGATGTGTTAGTAAAAGTGGAAAAATTTATCTTTCCTGTGGATTTCATTATTTTAGATATAGAAGATGTGTTAGTAAAAGTTGATAAATTTATCTTTCCTGTGGATTTTATTATTTTAGATATGGAGATGTGTTAGTAAAAGTGGACAAATTTATCTTTCCTAATGTGTTAGTAAAAGTGGACAAATTTATCTTTCTTGTGGATTTCATTGTTTTAGATATGGAGGAAATAGTAAAAGTTGATAAATTTATCTTTTATGTGGATTTCATTGTTTTAGATATGGAGGAAGATAAAAGAAATACCTATCATTTTAGGGAGACCATTTTTAGCTACTGGAAAAGCTATGATAGATGTCGAAAAGGAGAGTTAACTATGAGAGTAAGTGATCAAGAAGTAACTTTTAACATTGCGAAATCAATGAAATACCCTGCTGTTGAGAGAGATAATGAATGTTTTCACATGGAAATTATTGAACATCTACTGGATGAACATTTTAAAGAACATTTTGAAAATAAAAAGTATTTTGAAAAAGCAGAGCATTTTGAAGAACAATTTTNTGTGAAGCAATCAGCACAAATAACCTTAAAGATGTGAGGATTTAGGTCATGACGAACGACAACCTCAGAATCTTAAGGCGAGTTAGGGCTTAGATTGTACAACAGGGTTGTACAAATGCCTAAAAATATGTTTGAGGATTTATGTTGCACTAGGCAAACAACCTCGAATTCCTATGGCTTTGTTGTTTAAAGCTAAGGAAGGGATGTATCTAAGAAAACTCTCGATAAAAATTAGGGAATACTATCTTCAAGGAGTTCAAAAGGATAGTAATTTTCAACAAGATCGAACAAATGAGGTGTGAAATGGAAATGGCTCAAATTTGGAACATTTACTGTAAAATCCAAAAGAGGAAGAACTAGGAGATGTCATAGATCAGGAAGAGAACCTCGGTGACTTCCTCGTCAATCCTATTGTTTGGCTTCAATTTTGAGAAGTTACTTAAAAGTTTCATCCTGTCAATTTTATTAGTTAGGGTTTACATTCGTGTGAAATGATCACACAAGTATCTTGAAAGATGTGAGGGTTTAAGTCGTGACAGATGACAACCTCAGAATGCTAAGATGAGTTAGGGCTTAGATTGTATAGCAGAGCTGTACAAAGGCCTAAAGATGAGGTGAGGATTTATGTTGCACTAGGCAGACAACCTCGAAATCCTATGGCTTTGTTGTTTAATTCTAAGGAAGGAATGCTTTAGCTTGTGAAGACATGTTTTGTTGTTGAAGATGGTCGTGCTGCTCACCATACTAGCTCCAAGCTCCTCGTCATGACGAGTTTATGCTTTCTAGTGTGTCAGGTCATAATGTCAAATCAGATGGACATATGATTAAAGTTCTTTAAATGTTATGGGGCATGTTAAAGAAGATTAGAGTGACACCGGTTAGGATCCTACGGTTCCCTCATTCCGGTACCACTACTTTCTATGGATCCTTAGTCCAAATGAATTTACTAAACTCAACTTAATGAGTTCCATACTTTCATTTAGACTGTGGGAAGCCTTGTTAGCAACTGTAGGTTACCTCCTCCTAGGGATTCCTAATCATCCAATAGAGACATCTTAATTTAGTTGTAGTTGTGGTTTTTGTGATTTTGTGATTAAATTTTGAGTTGTTTTATATTTGAATGTTGTGGTGGTGAATTTTATCTTAGTTTATTTTAATTTTGTTTTGGTTTTATGTCTCTCCTAGCCGTTTTGGTTTTCATACAGGGTGACATCGTTGTTTAACATGTAAGTTTGTAAGCATGAAAGTACAGTGCAGAAAGTAAAAGAGAAAATGGTATTATAAATTATAAAAGCATACTTAGTGAGTCTTCTTGTTTCCACCTCTTGAAAGGTCAGTACTTGCAAGGCATGTATATAATGTTGCAAGGAATTTAAATTGCATGAGTAGATGAAGGTTTAATTACCAAATCCCATGTTATGATTTAGTTGAATCTCAAAAGATCCTAGTAGATGATTTTAGGACAAAACACGATAAGTTCAATTTGTCCTTCAAAACATCCAAAAGATTCCAAAGTGCTCGGGATATAACTCTGAACTACTTTGAGGCTCTCTTGAATTATTTTGAGTTCATTTTGAACTTATCATATTGCTCCATCAATCATCTGAGGTTGAAGTGTGACTACACCGTTGCTCAGTGAAACTTAACAATTTAGTTATCCCAAGGATTGTGTACTCGATTAATCAATTGATGTTTCATTTAAGAGTTATGCGAGTGAGTGCACCTAAGACTATTTTGAGTTATTTAAGATTGTGGTGCCCACAAGTAAAGTTGGACTTGGAGTGATTAAAGATATTGATTATTTAACCAATTATATTCTAAATCAAATCGATTGAGCTTAGATATTGAGTCTAGGTCACTACCAAACTTTAGAAATCATAATGGGGAATTTGGTGAAGGTTAAGATTTTAGTTTAATTGATGTGTATTTTCATTTAAAGATCACATTATCACCAATTTTGGGCTTAAGGAAAGTAAATTATCTTCCTTTTAGCTTAAGCCTCTCTCTCAAGAAACTTTTGATATTTGTTGACTTCTAAGTCATGAAGATTAAGGGAGATTATTATCTATTGATGTTGTGCAAAAGGTGGTGGGTGAGTTTCTACCTTTTAATTCCATTGTATTTCAATCATCCAAACATGTTTATTAGGATCAAAGTTACTCATTTATCCTTAGTTAACTGTAAATTTTTATTAAGGCGCCAAAGTCCAAAATGACTACCTCGCCTTCGGGGGACTTCACCTCATAACTCTTTAAACACAACTCAAATTAATTTGAGGATTTAAAGTGTTATACCCATGATGTAACTAAAATGTTAGAGGAGGAAATGTGGACCTCTCAAAATTTAATTTAATTTAGATAATTATTTAAAATTAAAAAATTAGATTTTTAAAAGTTAATTTATTTAATTATCCAAAATAAAATTTATATTTATGAAAAAAAATTATGAGAGATTTCATAAGGTCAGAGAAACACTTAGACAAAATTTCATGGTTTTTTAATCAAATTTCTATTTTTTGTTATTTAATTTTAGATTAATTTTTATGATTTATTTAAATAAAAAATAGTGTTTTAATTATAAAAATTATTTTTTATATTTTTATTAGACTCCTTTGAGTTCATAAAACTCAGAGCATCAAATTTTGTATTTTTGTGACTTTTAATTTATTTAATATAATTATTTTAGTGAGAAAATATGAAAAATTCACTTTTAAGCCTTTAAAATTTATTTTTAACTTAAAAAAAATTAGGAAAAATATCCTAATAAATTCTAAGTGATCAGGAGACATTCCCACTAATTTTAAACAATTTTTTGTATTTTTAAAAATTTTGATTATTTTAATTATTTTTAGTTCAAAATATATTTGAAAAATGAAGTATTTTCACAAAATGGGTTTAATTTTTATAAAATGCCCTTAATCATAAGGAACTCAAAAAATTGTTTTCATAATTTTTCTAAGCATATTTAATTTAATATAGCTATTTTTATACAAAAAGCAAGATTTTCTTAAGAAATATATTTTAGTGTCTAGACTAAGTCAAATAATTTTGATATTTTTACACTGGGTAGACATTATTTTTATAAACAATATGGAATTGATTTTGTTAATTTTTGTTATGTATTTAATTTACACAAATTAATACAAGGTATTTACATTTAACTAAGTATAAAAATTCACAAAAAGATTCAAAGTATCACAATATTTTTCTTAGATTTATCTGACTACAAGAAACCTACTAGAATTGTTCTCATAATTTTTCAAGTGATATTTTGATTTATATAATTAAAATAAGCCAAAATGATCACCTTAGCTTAATAATTAGGGTTAGAAGCATAGAGAAGCCCTCTTACCTTGGAAAATTTAGAAGACATGGTCTCTGCCATGAGGAATAAATCCTCAAAATTCCAAGCCATGGTGAAATGTTTTAAGTCATGGAGAATTAAAATACCACAGTGGGTATTTAATTAATTAAAAATTAGAGAGGGAGAAAATAATTTTAATTTTTAGTCCACATTATTTACTGAGTAAGAGTGTATTTTTATTTTTATGATTTTTCTAAAGGAAGATATGAATTTTTGAATTTTAGGCATTTAAAGTAATTCAAAAATCCCCATTTTTCTACTTATCCACACGGCACCGACTGGATCCTAGGCAGCTTCGAAGGCTCCACGCGTCGCTCTTCCATTTGATGCCGCCAGCCACGTAACCTCCACGTGGACCACACTCTATGCACCATGGATCTGTCCGGCTTGATCTCCTCCGTCCATTGGATACACGCGAGATCAGACAGCTCTCCGTTATCATCCTCAAGTGATCTAACCCTTGAGCTGTTCAGCCTAAAACCTTAAGATCTTGGCCTATACTCAACCAAATTGCATGGGATTTGTTCGTAAACCTTCATCTACTCAAGACAAACCTATCTATATGGATTATATGGTATGAAATACAGTAAATACATATGGAGAATCAAAACAAGCTCGGTTTAGGGTTGGAGTTTAATACCTTTGTCTGAGAGGGAAGGCCTCAATCAGATGATTGTGGTAGCTTCAATTGGTCCAAACGAACCTCCAGATGAAGTCACAAGCCTTGGTGAATGTTCTAGGTATGATTTTGACCAAGCTCAATTTCAGATGTTGATTGAAGTCTATTCTATAGGCTGTTTGAGAGGGGGCTTCTGTGGGGGATCAACTCCTTTCGCTGTGGGGATGGTCTGTGCACAATTAATTGAGGTTTAGTTCAGTGTCGAGCTATGGGGAAATTTGTCCTGGTTTTGACTAAAACTTTGAGCTCAAAATTGAACTCTCACAGAGCAAACCAGAGGGGGAAAATGGTGGGCTTGAACTGAGGGAGTCCTAGGGAATCTTTTGAAGAAATTTGACAGAGTTTCCTTAAAAAAATTTTATCTCTCCTCACTTGGTCATAGAGGTGAGGTTTAAATAAAAATGGCTTAGGCTGGCCTCCAGAGCCAATTGAGGGGGTGGAAAATATTGCTTAGGTGAAGGGTTTTGAAGTGCAAAAGCCCATTGGAATTGACCAGCTTGGATGGGTGAGTTTGGGTTTGAATTTGAGCTTGAGGCTCTCAATTTTGGTGTTTTTCGGCCACTAGGCTAGCCTACAGAAGCCAGGGGAGGTGGCCAGGAGGTCAGGTGAGTCAGTGGGAGGGTTAATTATAATTAACCCTCAATAGAAAGTGATGATGGGGAAGATTTTTGGTTAAGGCCCATAAATGGGCATAAATCCCTTAATTTGGCGATCCATTGGTCCATAGCATGCCATGGCTGGTCCAAAGGGGTTTAGCCTGGTCCTTAAGAGGAGCTTAGTGGCTGTGGAGTCATAAATTTGGTGACTTTAGGGTGGTTAGGCCAATTTTGGTGTATGGGTTCAATTTGGGTCCAAATGGATAAAAGTTGAGTTTATGTTAGGCTAGCCATGACTTTGAGCCAAATTGATTGATCAATATTGTGTAGATGATTGTATAGAGATTTTTTTTGAATGATTGAAATAATTTTGAGTTCAATTTGGGGTTCAATTTGAAGAATTTTGGAATTTTGGCCAATTTGGGTATGCTGGGCTAGACTTGGGCCCAAGTTGGGCTAGGCTTGGGCAAAGTCCAAATTGATTGTTGAAAATGGTCTATAAGAATATCATGACGTGTTTTTCAACATAACTTGGATGCCAATTTTGGGGTTAGGGCAATCAATTTGGTGGAATTTGGAGACATAGCTAATTTGAAGCAAATTTGGGGGTTTTTGGATTTGGGTTAAAATTAAATGAAATTGAGGCCTCACCAAGGCCAATTAAAGGTAAAGATTGATGTGTAGGAATGTTATGAAGAGCTTAGGATTCAAATTGAGGCCAATTTAGTAGGTCATGGGGTTCAATTTGGTGGATTAGGTCATAGGAACAAAATTGGGGGGTTTGACTTAGATCAAAATTGGGCTCAAAGCATGGGCCAATTGAGCTTTTATTTAGTTTAAATCAGTCACATGGAAGGTGAGTTTGAGTTTAGGATTGAAATTGGGGGAATTTAGGACCAAATTGATGGACATTTGAGATAAATTTGGGGAAATTGGGCCCTTAAAGGCAATTTGGAGGTTTTGGTTAAAAATGGTCAAATTGGTCAAAATGGGTCCAATTGAGGGATCCAAATGGGTTTTGGAGACATTTGGAGTGATTTTGGATGCTTTGGGAAGGTTAGGGGTGCCAATGGGGTTTTTATAATTTTGGGGGTATTTTGGTAAATTTGAAATTTTGGGTGGTTTTAGGTAGCTTTGTTTTTTTCAAAAGATTTGAAATGACTTTTGAACAAGTTTGGGTATTTTGGATGAATTTGAGGATTTTGACCAAATTTGGGGTTTGGGGGTGTTTAGGTAATTTGGGTTGGTTTGGGGTGAAAGGTCAAATTGAGTATTTTGGTAGGGTTGGGGTATCAACCACCCTACATGAGCTATGGACCAATGGAATCCCCATTTGGGTCCTCTATGTACTGGTCTTAGCTAAACCCTAGCCTAGGGTTGATGGGTTTAGGGGACCATCTACATGAGTCTCCCAAAGGATCAAGGTATCAAAGTCAACAAATATTGGGTTTAGGGTTGTGAGGGATTGTGAGTGAGAGTGAGTGCAAGTGGGTGCAAGTGAGTACCTTAGCCCTAGACCAACACCCAGAGTTAACCCTAAGGGCAAGCAGTCCTATGGAAACTCACCTTGAGCTCCCCCATATTGATCCTACCTACTAAGTGCTAGAGGTTAGGACCAATATGTGGAACTTCAAGTTGAGCAAAGAGGAGTGTAGAATTTCTAATGGTGAGGGTTCCTCTTCTAGTTTTCTAGGAATAATCAACAGGAAAGTCATATGGCTAGACTTTAGGCTACTAAAGAGGAAAAACTAAACCTCAACCAAAAGTGAGGTTAATAGTGGTCGATGATTTTATTGCAATTCAATATAACTTTTGTTCCCCTCTACGTTGTCAAGGGACAAATTTTAGCAAATTTTCTCGCGGCGCACCCACTTCTAACTGGGTCCCCACTCAACGATGAATTGCCAGATGAGCAGATACTGCAAGTAGAACCGTCTAGTGCCAGACATTGGGAAATGTACTTTGATGGAGCTTCTTCAGCCATAAGGACAAAGGATCAGAAATGGTTATACCAGGAAGAGTAGGAAATGGTCTGATTTTCATCACGTCAGATAAGAGTATGTTGAGATTCTCCTACCACCTGACAGAGCCATGTACAAATAATGAAGTAGAATATGAAGCATTGATCACTGGATTGGAATTGGCAATCCCAATGGATATAACTGATATTGCCGTCTATGGCCACTCACAACTCATCATCCAACAAGTTGTTGGACAGTATAAGATTTTGAAATGAAGACTAGCAGAATACCACTGGTACACAATGAGGATACTTGAACAGATTTCCAACATGACTCTATACCAGATTCCTCGAGGAGATAATGCCCATGCCGACACACTAATGAAACTTGCTAAGGAAATGATGTGTCAACTAGAGGATTCCATCGACATTACAATACAAGGATGGCGAGTTTTGTCTTGGATCGACTCGATAACTTACTCAAACTCGAAATAGAAGAAGGAATGATGATTGCAGTTGCTGACATCAATGAAGACTGGTGTAAGTCGCTAATAGAATATTTGCAAACTGGAAAACTGTTAGAAGACAAGTCTGAGGCATATCACATCACAAGAAGAGCTATGTCATATGCTCTAGTGGGTGATGTCCTCTACAGAAGATCATTCGATCAGATGTGACTGAGATGTCTAAGTAGAGCCGAAGCACAAAATATCATCAAAGAAGTACACGTTGGATTGTGTGGTGCACACCAGTCAGGGGTGAAGATGAAGATGAAGATCAAGAGACTCGGATATTATTAGTGGGTGATGATATTTGATTGCATGGATACAACAAGGAGGTGTCATCTTTGCCAAGTGCATGGGGTGGTCTTACACAAACCTACGAAAGTGCTACACCCAACCATTGCCTAGGGGCCATTCAAGTTTTGGGGCATGGACATAATAGGTTCGATAAACCCTCCATCCTCTAAGGGACATAGATTTATTTTTGTCGGTATGGATTACTTCTCTAAGTGGGCAGAGGCAGTGTCGTTACGAGAGGCTACAACACAACATGTTATGCAATTTTTTAAGAGCCAAATTGTCTACCATTTTGGTGTACCGTGCAGAGTTATTTCTGACAATGGGATAGCCTTCAAGAGCACAAAGGTCAATGACTTTGTCAAAAGACATGGGATAGACTGCAGGTACTCTACAATTCTTTATCCGAGGGTAAACGGACTAGCTGAGGCCTTCAATAAGACACTCGTGCAAATATTAAAGAAAACATTAGACGAAAATAAAAGAGATTGGCATAAAAAAACTATTATAATCTTTGTAGGCCTCTCGGACAACGTTCAAAACTCCCACACAATGTGCACCCTACGCGCTTGTGTACGGGTCTGAGGCCGTACTGCCACTAGAAGTTCAGATACCATCTCTCAGAGTCGCAGTCGCCAATCAAATCACAACCAAAGAAGGTGGAAAACTCAGACTTGAAGAATTGGAAAATCTTGAAGGAAAATGACTAGAAGCACAACCACATTTACAGCTCTACTAAGCAAGGATGGGGCATACCCATGACAAACTGGTACGCTTGAGGGCGTTCAAAGTTGGTGACCTCATTTTTATTCTCAAAAGACCTATCCTTGCACACCGTACGATAGGTGGAAAATTTGAACCAACTCGGGAGGGACCATTTATCATAGAAAAGGTCTATTCAAGAGGAGCTTACCAGCTGGTGGATTTTCGAGGTGAAAGACCCCTGCTGCTCGTTAATGGCTGCTATTTGAAGACATACTACCCGACGTGACATTGCTTGAAATCAACTTCTTAAAATTTTAATTATTCTGGGGTTATTTATTTGGCCAAGTGTCTGTGACTGGGACTAAAGTTTTGTAATAAAATTAACCCCAATAAAATGAAAATTTATGAATTTGTCCACAAACTTCTTTTTGAAAAACAACCAGTGAAAATTAAATTTTGAAAATGTACTTTGAAAATTAAATATGATAAATACAACAAGAAACGAAAATGATAAATTTGTTGATTTTGTTTCTCTCGAGTTTGAGGTTTCATACTCTTTGCTTGTGCAACATAATTATCTTAGTCTGCACCAATTTCCTGACAATCCCCGCGGAGTTTCACACTCTGCACAAAATTTTACAAATTTTCATCACCAATGACAATCTTCACATGTCAGATATCTACGAGTTCAACACCATAAATTATCTACACTATTTTCATGTTGTTCTCGAGATCAGTACCGAGATTCTAATTTTTCTGCTACCTCTTAGGTTGGATGTGAGTCATCAAGCTTTCCTTCCCAAAGTAGTGATATATTTCCGATCAGCTCTTAAGTTGGATGTGAGTGATTGAGCTTTCCTTCTTAATCTGGTCTGTTTCGCTACCTCTTGGGTTGGATGTGAGTCATCGAGCTTTCTTCCCCAAAATAGTGATATATTTCTAATCAGCTCTTGAGTTGAATGTGAGTCATCGAGCTTTCCTTCTCAATCTGGTCTTTTCCACTACCTCTTGGGTTGGATGTGAGCACCGAGCTTTCCTCCCCAAAGTAGAGCATGGTTCTGATCAGCTCTATTCTCGTGACCTCTTGGGTTGGATGTGAGTCATCAAGCTTTCCTTCCCAAAGTAGTGATATGTTTCCAATCAGCTCTTGAGTTGGATGTGAGTCATCGAGCTTTCCTTTTGGTCCTTCTACCACCTCTTAGGTTGGATGTGAGTTATCGAGCTTTTCTGCCTAATGTGACACAATTTCTTCGAGATAGGTTTAATACCACCTTAAATGGAGTAAGACAACATATTCTCATTCTTTGAGATTGGTTTAAGACCACCTTAAGTGGAGTAAGGCATCCGATTTTCTACCCAAATCTTTGAAATAGGTTTAAGACCACCTTAAATGGAGTAAGACATCCTATTCTCATTATTCAAGATCGGTTTAAGACCATCTTAAATGGAGTAAAGCATCTGATTCTCTACTCAAATCTTTGGAAATAGGTTTAAGACCACCTTAAATGGAGTAAAGCATCCTATTCTCAAATCTTCTAAAATCGGTCTGAGGCCACCTTAAATGGAGTAAGGCATCTGATTCTTTACACAAATCTTTGGAGATAGGTATAAGGCCACCTTAAATGGAGTAAGTCATCCTAGTCTCATTTTTTGAGAATGGTTTAAGACCACCTTAAATAGAGTAAGGAATCAAATTCTCTACTCAAAGCCTCGAGATAGGTTTAAGACCACCTTGAGTGGAGTAAGGCATCCTATTTTTATCCTTCGAGAGTGATTTAAAGCCACCTTAAATGAAGTAAGGCATCTGATTCTCTATCCAAATCTTTGAGATAGGTTTAAGACGACCTTGAATGGAGTGAGGTGTCCTATTCTCCTTCTTCAAGATCAATTTAAGACCACCTTAAATTGAGTTAGGTATCTTATTCTCAAATCTTCTGAAATAGGTCTAAGACCACCTTAAATGGAGTATGACATCTGATTCTCAGTCTGGGAGTGATACCCAAATTCCAATTCCTATTTGGGGGTAACTACCTAAATTTTGATTCCCTCTTTTCGAGGTCGGTACCTAAATTCCAATTCTCTTTTTGGATCAATACCTAAATTCTGATTTCCATCCCCCCAAACCATTGCAATGAAAATCAAAGTTTTCTAACAATAAAATTGAAATTAAGTCTTCATTGTGGCCATCGTGGTGATTTTAAGAATTCCTTTCCTTCTAATCTCCAGCGAGAGTTTTGAATCTTCAATTTTGATCAAGTATTCACTTGCGCATTCCCCAATGAAAACAACTCTCACTCAATTTTCCACTTCATTTTAAGTTTGTTGACTTAGAAGCTTGTGTTGGTTTTGTTAGTCTCGCTGGTCAACGCAATATGTGTGGTGTGCTTGCCCGACACACCCCACCTATTAGGGGTCCATATGTTGACCTCACTTTTGGTTGAGGTTTAGTTTTTCCACTTTAGTAGCCTAGGGTCTAGCAACAGGACTTTCCTGTTGACTATTCCTAGAGGACTACAAAAGGAACCCCCAACATTAGAAATTCTAGACCCTTCTTAGCTCAACTTGAAGTTTCAGATATTGATCATAACCTCTAGCACTTAGTAGGTGGGGTCAATATGGGAGAGCTCAAGATGAGTCCCCATAGGACTAACTCGCCTTAGGGTCAAACCTCTAGTGGTTTGGTCATGGTTGATCTCACTCACACACTTGCACATTACACTTCCACTCACTACCTTAAGCCTAAGCCTACTTGAATTTGACCCCTTAACCCTTTGGGAGACTCATGAAGATGGTCCCCTAAACCCACTAGCCCTAGGCTAGGGTTTAGTTAAGACCAGTACATGGAGGACCCAAAGGAGGGAATTCTATTGGTCCATGGCTTAAGTAGGGTGATTGACACCCCAATTTCACCAAAATACCAAATTTAGCCTTTTGACTTGAAATCTACCCAGTTTACCAAACTACCCTTCAAACTCCAAAATTCCCAAAACTACCTAAAATACCCAAATTTGTCCAAAAATCATGTCAAACCATTTCGAACTACCCAAATTGCTCAAAAACATCCCAAAATTTTCAAAATTACCAAAATACCCCTCGTTTGGCCAAAATGAACAAAATGCCCTTGGTGACCCACATTGTCCCAAAACCTTCCAAATCATTTCCAATGCCCCCAAAATCAATTTTAAACATTTCATTGAGCTCATTTTGATCAATTTGACCAATTTTGACAAAAAGCCCCAAATTGTCTTTAAAGGCCCAATTATCCCAATTCCCTAATGTCCACCAATTTGATCCCAATTTCCCCCAATTCCAATTATAAACACAAATTCATCTTGTCCAAGCTTGATTTAAACCAAATACATGTCCAATTGACCCACATTTGAGTCTAATTTTAACCTAAATAAAAAAGCCCAAATTTGACCCAAAACCAAAATCTCACTCAATTGAACCTCTAAACCTATCAAATTGCCCAAATTTTGTACCATAAACTCTTCAAAACATTTCCACATATGAAAATGAACCTTCAATTGGCTTTGGCCTAGCCTCAATTTCACCCAAAACCAACTTGAACCAAAACCCCTACCCCAAATTGGTTGTCCCTAAATCTTACCTAATTGAACCCCATAGCCCCAAAATTTCCATTCAATTTCTATCCAAAAATCTTCATGAAAATTATTAGGACTAATTTTAACCATTAATTGGGCTCTAGCTAAACTCTAGCCCAACACAAACCTATGTTTAACACAGCACCCCCAAAATTGATCAAATGTCCAAATTCTATCAAATTGACCCTTCAAATCAATTCAAAATCACTCCAAATCTTTTCTAAACTCTTAGTGACAATCATCTACACCAAGATACTCAATCAATTGAGTCCAATGTCATGGCTAGCCCAAGCCAAACCCAACTTGAAGCCAATTTGACCCAAAGTGAACCCATGCACCAAAATTGACCAAGCCTTGCCAAATTGACCAAACCAAAGCCTTTACAACCACCTTCTGGACCATAGTGACCAGGCTAGACCCACTTAGCCCACCCTAGGTGAACTATGGGCCAAAGGTTTCCTAAATTAAAGGATTTGTTTCCTAAACTGCTCAAACCAAAGATATTTTTGCCAAAACCCATCACCAACCCAAATTAATTGTTGTGAAATATTCTCTTGAGGTCCTTGAGCCACCGGAGCACCTCCTCTACCATGACCAGCCACCTTAGTCAACAGAGGAGCCAAAACTAAGTGCCCTCATGCCTTAATCCAAACCCAATGTCACCACTCCAAGCTGGCCAGCTCCAATAGGTCTTTGGCATTTTTCTACCCTCCACCTAAGAACTCAATTGCACTTGAATTAAAGCCCTAAGCTCCACCCCAAGCCCCTCTATTTAAACCACCTTGTTAACCTCACTTTTAGTTTAGGTTTACTTTTCCCTCTTTAGTAGCCTAAGGTTTAGCCATAGGACTTTCTTGTTAACTATTCATAGAAAACTAGAAAAGGAACCCTCACCATTAGAAATTCTAAACTCTTCCTTGCTCAACTTGAAGTTCCACATATTGGTCCTAACCTCGAGCACTTAGTAGGTGGGGTCAATATGAAGGATTTTAAGGAGAGTCCCCATAGGACTGTTGGACCTTAGGGTTGACCCTGGGTGTTGTTCTGGAGCTAGTTCAGTTAATTGCACTAACTCTCACCACAATCACTTGCAATCCTAAACCCAGAATTGTTGACGTCGATCCCTTGATCTTTTGAGAAACTCATGTAGACCCTAGGGCCACTAGCCCTAGGCTAGGTATTAACTAAGACCAGTACATAGAGGACCCAAATGGGATTTCATTGGTCCATAACTCATATATGGTGGTTGTCACCCCAATTCTACCAAAATATCCAACTTGGCCTTTTGCCCTTAAATCCACCCAAATTACCTAAATGCCCTTAAAACCCCAAATTTGGCCAAAATTCCCAATTTCACCCAAAATACCCAAATTTGTTCAAAAATCATTTCAAACTACCCAAATTGCCCAAAACATCCCAAAATTTCTAAAATTACCAAAATTCCCTCAAATTCACCAAAATTACAAAAATACCATTGGTGGCTCAAGCTTTCCCAAAACATCCAAATCACTCCAAATGTATCCAAAACCAATTTCGACCCTTCAATTGAACCCAATTTAACTAAGTTGACCAATTTGACCAAAACTTCCAAATTAACTTTAAAGGCCCAATTTCCCCAAATTCACGTCAAATGTCTATCAATTTGGCCCCAATCCTCCCCATTTTCATTTATAAACTCAAATTAATCTTTTATATGATCAATCCAAACTAAAGCTAAGCCTAATTGACCTATTCTTTGAGCTTAATTTTGATCCAAATCAAAACCCCCAACTTTGGCCCTATGACCCAATCTCACCTAATTGAACCCTATAGCCTACTCAATTTGCCCCAATTTAAATCCCATACTCTTCATAACAATCTTACACATTAAATTGAGCCCTCATTTGGCCTTTTTCAAGCCTTAATTTCACTCAATTTTAACCAAAATCCAAAATCCCCAAATTTTCCCCAAATTGGTTGTCTCTAAATTCCACCATATTGAATGCCCTTACCCCGAAATTGGCACCCAATTGATGTTGAGAACTCTTCATGATATTACTATAAACCATTTTGAACCATTAATTTGGACTTAACCCAACCTTAGCCCAACATAGACCCAAGTCTAACCCAACACCCCCAAATTGACCAAATGCCCAAAATCCCTTTAATTAAACCTCCAAATCAATTAAAAATCACTCAAAACCTTTTTCAAATCTCTTGTGACAATCATCTACACAATATTGATCAATTAGTTGAGCTCAATGTATTGGCTAGCCCAAACCAAAACCAAATTCTAGCAATTTTTACCCAAATTGAACCCCTTCACCAAAATTGACTCAGGCATGCTAAAGTCACAAAATTAAGGCCTCCACAACCACTAAGCACACCCTATTGACCAGGATAAACCTTCATCTAATCCTATAATTTAGATTATCTACAAAATTATATATATGCCTTGCAAGTACTGACCTTTCAGGTGGAGGAATGAGAAGAATCAACAGGTATGCTTTTAAATTAATACATTTACCTTTCTGTACTTCTTGTCTCGAGCTTGCTGACCAAAGGGAAATATGTTGAGATTTTCATACCTATTTTATATTGTTTTTAAAGATATTGCACTTTAAAGAAAGGTATTTTTTATGTTTTGTTGTAGGAATGATGAACTAAGGTCAATGGAGCAAAAAGATGCAAAAAGGAGCGAATTTGGAGCAAAAAGAACCAAAATGTGGAGATTTGAACTAAGGGCATCGTCGGCTCCATCGATGTCGCTGACAGAGAGTTTTTCCCGAGGCTACAAGACAAAATTCTCTAGAAGTTTGTTGACGACGCCCTCGAGGTCACGGACGGCGAGCTCGGCGGTTATGCCTACTCAGGATTTGGATAAGGCCAAATTTTGAAGGGATGCTTAGGCAACTCTTGGGAAAGCTCATCCACAACTTTAAAAGACTAGCTTGGTCGAAAATTGATGGAGAGAAGAAGGTGGTTGGAAGAGAGTCTACTGTTCTTGGAGGTTAAAAAGGTTCCAATAGTTTGGTTGGCCAAAAATAGAAGAGTGCTAGAGGCCTTGGAGGTTACCATTAGTGTATAGAATTTCCAGTAGAGTGTAACATTGTGAGGAATTCTTTGAGAGATTGTAAGAGTGGAGGGAAAGTGAGAGATTTCTTCCTCCTTTCCGAGGGAAAGAATATAGGGAGTAAAGGAAGTGCTAGGAGAGTTCCTAGAGATTAGAAAAATTCCAATATTAGTGAGAATTCTTTTAGGAGGTGCTAGAGAGAGTTCATAGAGGTTAGAAAGGTTCCAATATTGTGAGGAACTCTTTAAGTTTGTAAGAGTGGAGGGAAAGTGAGAGATTTCTTCCTCCTTGCCGCTTTGAAGAGGAATTTAGAGGTTCCATTAGTGTATAGAGAATTTATTAGAGTGTCTTGGCCAAAAATAGAAGAGTGCTAGAGGCCTTGGAGGTTACCATTAGTGTATAGAATTTCCAGTAGAGTGTAACATTGTGAGGAATTCTTTGAGAGATTGTAAGAGTGGAGGGAAAGTGAGAGATTTCTTCCTCCTTTCCGAGGGAAAGAATATAGGGAGTAAAGGAAGTGCTAGGAGAGTTCCTAGAGATTAGAAAAATTCCAATATTAGTGAGGAATTTTCGAGAGATTGTAAGAGTGGAGGGAAAGTGAGAGATTTCTTCCTCCTTGCTACTTCAAAAAGGAATTGCTTCGAGAGATTGTAAGAGTGGAGGGAAAGTGAGAGATTTCTTCCTCCTTGCCGCTTTGAAGAAGAATTTTCGAGAGATTGTAAGAGTGGAGGGAAAGTGAGAGATTTCTTCCTCCTTGCTACTTCAAAGAGAAATAGGAGGTGCTAGAGAGAGTTCATAGAGGTTAGAAAGGTTCCAATATTGTGAGGAACTCTTTAAGTTTGTAAGAGTGGAGGGAAAGTGAGAGATTTCTTCCTCCTTGCCGCTTTGAAGAGGAATTTAATTGTAAGAGTGGAGGGAAAGTGAGAGATTTCTTCCTCCTTGCTACTTCGAAGAGGAATTTCGTGCATTGTAAGAGTGGAGGGAAAGTGAGAGATTTCTTCCTCCTTGCCGCTTCAAAGAGGAATTCTATGTGCTGTAAGAGTGGAGGGAAAGTGAGAGATTTCTTCCTCCTTGCTACTTTGAAGAGGAATTCTGTATGTTGTAAAGAGAAGAAGAGATTTAGAGGAACTTCAAGGAGTGTTCTTGGGGAGAAATTAGAGATAATTTATTTACTTGTTGTAGTTTGTATGACTTTTATTTTATATATGAATTTCGAGTTTTGTTGTGTTTTCCCCATGAGATCTGATTAGTTTTCTTTGTCTTTCTCCTTGTCTTGAGATTTATGAAATGGTGATTTGAATTGGTGAAGCCATGAAAATGTTTAAGAAATTGTGATGATCTTTTCACTTTGATCTTAATTTACTTTCAATATGGCCAATTGATTTGTTAAAATATGTTGAGTTTTACAAATAAAGTGAAGATTACATCCAAGATTCAGGGAGGTCAAAGCCCTTGGAAGTTGGGTGCAAATAAATAGGGAAATAATATTATTGGGCGTAGAATTAGAGATTTTAGAGTGACAGACTAAAATCCTCAATTTGTTCCTATTGTTTGGGTGCTGAAGTGTAGATGTTAGCCCTCAAACGAGGGGAACGTGGGAGTTCTGAAGTGAGAGCCGGTCTCCTCCCAACCTAGCCATAAATTTAGTAAACAAGCATAGGATTAGTCAATGTTCTTTATGTCTGGACCAAAGGGTAAAGAATAAGTATGCTCAAATATAAATTGAACTAATTCATTTTATCCATTCACTATAATTTCTTGACAAAGAGAAGGATGCTTTCTTATATATCATTTGGCACAATATAATTTGAACTGATTCACTTTATCCATTCACTATAATTTCTTGACAAGGTGAAGGATAAGATGTTTTCTTATATATTGAATATCACAATTAAACCCTACTTTATATCATTAGTTATTTATTAGTTAGTAAACCCTACTTTATATCATTAGTTATTTATTAGTTATTAAAATTATCCTAAACCCTCTATAATTTCTTGACAAGGAGAAGGATGCTTTCTTATATATTGAATATCACATTTAAACCCTCAATAATATCATTAGTTATTTATTAGTTATTAAAATTATATATTTATTTCAATTGCCTATTAGTGGCAGATAAGCAAACTGAACTTCGTTGTTGCGATTAATGTATTGCTTTTCTAAAATCTTAGTTGGCAGTTCTAAACCACTCCTTGTGGGATCGATATCTAGGACTCCATTAGAGCTCTATATTACTTAAGCGATATGTATACTTGCGTTGATAAGTGTGACTTTACAATTATTGTATATTTATTACGTCCATATTTATCTTATATTTTTAAGCATATATAAAGTCACAGGTCAAGTTTTTGGCTCCGTTGCCGGGGAGTGAGTGAGTAAAAAAAATCCAAAATTAGAGTAACTGACAAATTAGGATTATTAGAAAATTTTTTACTTGAATTGCGACTTATTTTTATATTTAGTTAATCATATTAATGTATACCATTTCAAATTGTATGCGTAAATTTGGACCTGAAAATCTTATACCCTACAATTCGGAATTAGAATGCATTGTTAGAAGGATTAAAAGATTAAGAATAGAACCTAGAAATTCGATTCGAAATTAGAACGCACTGTTAGAAGGATTAGAAGATTAAGAAGAGAACCTAGAAATTCTTATACAATGGAAAACAACCTGAACAATCAAGGAATAGAGAATGAACACCAACTTAGACCCCTAAGAGATTATGCAAATCCTACGAAAACAACATGAACAATCAAGGAATAGAAAATGAACACCAACCTAGACCCCTACGAGATTACAACAACATGAACAATCAAGGAATAGAGAATGAACCCCAACCTAGACCCCTACGAGATTATGCGATGAACAATCAAGGAATAGATAATGAACACCAACCTAGACCCCTATGAGATTATGCAAATCCTACAGTAGATGAAATTCACTTATCTATCCAAAATCTTGATGTAGCTGCTAATTCATTTGAGCTTAAACTTATTATTATCCAAATGGCACAAAACAATCAATTCGAAGGTACACCAAATGAAGTAAACTTGCTATTATCCAAATAGTACAAAACAATCAATTTGGAGGTACACCAAATGAAGATCTCCTGCTATTATCCAAATGGTACAAAACAATCAATTCGGAGGTACACCAAATGAAGATCCGAATCACACCTTGCTAGTTTTTTAAAACTGTGTGCTACTTTTAAATATGACAGAGTCTCAAACGATGTTGTTAGACTTAGACTTTTTCTTTTTTCACTGAGAGATAAGGCTAAGATGTGGTTAAATTCATTAGCACCAGGATCTATTAGAATTTGGGGAGAACTGTCACAGAAATTTTATCCAAATATTTCCCACCATCCATAACGTATTAGAACTTGGGGAGAACTTTCACAGAAATTTCTATCCAAATATTTCCCTCCATCCAAAGCTGTAGAAATGACATAACATCGTTCTATCAAATTGATGGAGAGTCAATATATGAAGCTTATTAGCACCAGGATCTATTAGAACTTCGGGGAGAACTGTCACAGAAATTTCTATCCAAATATTTCCCTCCATCCAAAACTGCTAAACTAAAAATGACCTTTCACAGAAATTTCTATCCAAATATTTCCCACCAGGATCTATTAGAACTTGGGGAGAACTTTCACAAAAATTTCTATCCAAATATTTCCTTGGATCTATTAGAACTTGGGGAGAACTTTCACAGAAATTTCTATCCAAATATTTCTCTCCATAAAAAACTGCTAAACTTAGAAATGACATAACATCATTCTGTCAAATTGATGGTCGTTACCAGATTGGTTGATAATTCAAACTTTTTATAATGGATTAGTGGGATCTCTTAGATCAAGAGTCAATATATGAAGCTTGGGAGAGATTTAAAGATCTTCTTAGGAAGTGCCCTCATCACTCGTTACCAGATTGGTTGATAATTCAAACTTTTTATAATGGATTAGTGGGATCTCTTAGATTGATGATAGATGCTCGTTACCAGATTGGTTGATAATTCAAACTTTTTATAATGGATTAGTGGGATCTCTTAGATCAAGAGTCAATATATGAAGCTTGGGAGAGATTTAAAGATCTTCTTAGGAAGTGCCCTCATCACTCGAGAGTCGATATATGAAGCTTGGGAAAGATTTAAAGATCTTTTTAGGAAGTGCCCTCATCATTTGTCCCAGATTGGTTGATAATTTAAACTTTTTACAATGGATTAGTGGATCTCTTAGATCGATTATAGATTGGTTGATAATTCAAACTTTTTATAATGGATTAGTGGGATCACTTAGATCGATTATAGATATGGTTAATTCAAACTTTTTATAATGGATTAGTGGGATCTCTTAGATCGATTATAGATGCTGCGAAGCTTGGGAGAGATTTAAAAATCTTCTTAGGAAATGCCCTCATCATTCGTTACCAGATTGTTGATAATTCAAACTTTTTATAATGAATTAGTGGGATCTCTTAGATCGATTATAGATGCTGCGGTTGGTGGTTCGTTAATGTCAAAACCATTTGATGAGGCTTATTCATTAATAGAAGAGATGAGTACCAACAATTTTCAATGGCCCTCTGAACAGGTAAATCCAAAAAGAGTAGCTAGTATCCATGATTCTCATGCAATACCTATGTTAGCTTCGCATGCTGCAATATCAAAGAAATTAAATCATTATGGGATGAATTATTCTTCAACACCTCCTATGATAGTAAATCCTAAAAGAGTATCTAGTATCCATGATTCTGATGCAATATCTATGTTAGCTTCACAGATTGGCTAAAAGAGTAGCTAGTATCCATGATTCTGATGCAATATCTACGTTAGCTTCACAGATTGCTACTAAAAGAGTAGCTAGTATCCATGATTCTGATGCAATATCTATGTTAGCTTCACAAATTACTGTATATCAAAGAAATTAGATCACTATGGATGAATTATTCTCCAACACCTCCTATGATGGAAGAGAATTCATCTGGGGCAATTTGTGGATGTTCAACCTTCATATGAGACTTTAAATTGTTAGCTTCACAGATTGCTGCGATATCAAAGAAATTAGATCATTATGGGATGAATTATTCTCCCTCCTATGATGGAAGAAAATTCATCTGGGCAATTTGTGGATGTTCAACCTTCATATGAAACTTTAAATGCTTTTAATAGACCCAACAACCCTTATTCTAACAATTACAACCCAGGTTGGAAGAATCATCCAAATTTTAATTGGAATAACAATTCTTCTACAAATAAACCCAGGTTGGAAGAATCATCAAAATTTTAATTGGAATAACAATTCTTCTACAAATCAACAATTGGTTTATATGAAACCTTAAATGCTATTATAGACCCAACAACCCATATTCGAACTATTATAACCTGTGGATGTTCAACCTTCATATGAGACTTTAAATGCTAGTAATAGACCCAACAACCCTTATTCGAACTATTGTAACCCAGTTGAAACCTTAAATGCTATTAATAGACCCAACAACCCATATTCGAACTATTATAACCCAGGATTATAACAATTCTTCTACAAATCAACATGGGCAAACAACCCAGTGAACCCATTAAGAAATTCATCCAACCAAGGAAATGTTAACTATAAACCTTCTTATCCTCCAGTATTTAATAGTAACACTCAAATTAAGGAAAAGAAGTTGTCTATGGAAGAGTTGATATTAAACATGGGTCAACAAATGCAGAATCAAGGAAATTAATTAAAAAATCAAGGAACTGCTATTAAGAATATTGAAAACCAATTGGGACATATCGCTACTGCTCTTAGTAACTGAACATTAGGAACTTTTCCTAGTACTGTGGAACTAAATCCTAAAGATCAAGGAAAAGAACAAATCAAAGCGATACAGTTATGAAGTGGAAAAGAATTGAAAACAAGGGTGCAAAAAGAAACAGAAATTAAAACAGAGAAAGTGGATACCGAAAAAGAAAAGGATCATGAGTACCCAGATTTAGAGTATCCATTTACACCAATGAAAATTACTGTGTAGAAACCTCCACCACCGTTTCCTCAAAGATTGAAACAACACAAACAGAATAAACTATTTTCTAAATTTTTAGAAATTCTTAAGAAGTTAGCGGTAAATATTCCCTTCGTAGAAGCTTTAGAGCAAATGCCCAATTATGTGAAATTTATGAAAAATGGAGAAACCTCCACCACCGTTTCCTAAAAGATTGAAGCAACACAAAAAGGTTAAACAATTTTCCAAGTTTATAGAAATTCTTAAGAAATTAACGATGAAGCAACATAAACAGAATAAACAATTTTCCAAATTTTTAGAAATTCTTAAGAAGTTAACAGTGAATATTCCCTTCGTAGAGGCCTTCTTAAGAAATTAACAGTAAATATTCACTTCATAGAAGCTTTAGAGCAAATGCCCAATTATGTATTTATGAAAGATATTTTGAACAAGAAAAGGAAGTTCACTGATAATGAGACTGTTGCACTTAGTGAAGAGTGTAGTGCAATTATTCAGATGAAAGATATTCTGAACAAGAAAAGGAAGTTCACTGATAATGAAACTGTTGCACTTAGCAAAGGAAAGATATTTTGAACAAGAAAAGGAAGTTCACTGATAATGAGACTGTTGCACTTAGCGAAGTGTAGATATTCTGAACAAGAAAAGGAAGTTCACGGATAATGAAACTGTTGCACTTAGCGAAGAGTATAATGCAATTATTCAGAAAAAACTTCCTGAAAAATTAAAAGATCCTGACAGTTTCACTATACTATCTGCTATTGGTGAAAAATTTTATCAAAGAGCTTTATGTGATTTGGGAGCCAATTAATCTTATGCCTCTATCAATTTTTAAGAGATTAGGATTAGGAGAAGTCTCACCTACTTCTGTAACTCTACAATTAGCGGATCATTCAGTTACATATCCTAAGAGGGTTATAGAAGATGTGTTAGTAAAAGTTAATAAATTTATCTTTCCTATGGATTTCATTATTTTAGATATGGAGTAAGATAAAGAATTACCTATTATTTTAGGGAGACCATTTTTAGCTACTAGAAAAATANCTAATGACCATGAAATAACAATATTCTAATTTAACGGACAACCATGCAGTCGGCATTTAGTGATCCTAAAAAAGAAAAAAAAAATTAGGAATGGCTGTGTTTTTAAGAATTCAGGATTCAACGCGGCCGATATTTCAAACAGCCCGCTTCACAAATCCAAAANCTAATGACCATGAAATAACAATATTCTAATTTAACGGACAACCATGCAGTCGGCATTTAGTGATCCTAAAAAGGAAAAAAAAAATTAGGAATTGCTGTGTTTTTAAGAATTCAGGATTCAACTATATTTCAAACAGCCCGCTTCACAAATCCAAACGAATAATTGATTTAGCAGCTCCTGCAACCCGCCTGGTGCTGGGGCTGACAATCGAGACCCAACTCGCAGTTCAATCAACCAATCAATCATAAAAGTAAAAAAATATAAACCAACATAGAATTAAAAGGTCAGATAAACTTCACAGGCAGATCGGGAATGTAATCCGTGAGATGGGGAACATCTTCGAGAAGGTAGCCGGCAGGTCCCTCGACGATCTTCTTCTGATTAGGCGTTCCCGTCTCCCCCATGGATGTCGGAATCGGAAGCCACCAGATGGTCGCGCCTCTGTTGTGTATCGTTCAACTTCAACTCCTTGGTTGAAAGCAGATTTTGTGGGTGAAGGAAGATAGGCTTTGTGCAGAGGTGTCAAGGATTTGAAGGGGAAAGGAGCGCAATCTGCCAAGTTCCAGAAAGGGGGAGCTTCTCTGGGATTACAAGCCCGTGGTTTCCAATCCGCCGAAAGTGACGGGATGAAAACTGGAAAATGAGCAACGGCCTTACGTTGCATTAAATCTATTCATTTCAAATTAAAAATAATGGGAAGAAAGGATTTCAAAAAACTTTTTATTTCATTNACAAGCCCGTGGTTTCCAATCCGCCGAAAGTGACGGGATGAAAACTGGAAAATGAGCAACGGCCTTACGTTGAATTAAATCTATTCATTTCAAATTAAAAATAATGGGAAGAAAGGATTTCAAAAAACTTTTTTTTTTTATTATTATTCTGGAATTCGTGTTCTTTTCAAAAATATCCGCTCCCGATAATTTTTACATGGTTCAATTTGACTACAGTACTCTTATTATTATCAAGAAATCATGGGATTGAAAATCTTGTGATTTTTTTTAATTTATTCATTTTAATTATTTAATCATAGTACGCATTACTCTTTTCAAATTAATTATTTAATCTCAATGTTCCTGCTAGTCGAGTGACTTGAGCTAAATAATCCTAAATACTTAATTTGAAGATTATTTATCAAATATGTTTTAAAATTCATAACACTTACGGACAACCAAACAATATTATATATTTTCAACAAATAATTTTTTATTTTACTTTACATGTATATAACCCAAAAAAAAAAAAAATCATGTATTTATTTTACAGACAATTAAACAACCTACAAATACGTGATATATTGCAATTATAATACACTACATTCTTTTTTGCTCCTCATTTTCTTATAGACAATCAAACAATCATCATGTATAAACAAATGAGATGATGTTGTGCAAAAAATTTATTTGCTTATAATTTATGATAAGATTGGCATTCTTTCCATTAGGCTATATATTCAAAACTATTTTTACATTTTATATCGGCTTATGTTGTTGTTCTGTAGATGCAATGATACAAATCATCATAAACATATAAACTTGATGATGATTTTATCCTCATGAAAGTTCATTTTTGCCAGCTTCTCTCTCAAAAAAAATCCTTTTTAAGGATTATTGCTTTTTTGTTATTAAATATTTCAATATATCTATCATTTATATTTAGCATTTGAATCAACGCGTAAATCAAAATTTGTAATTATCTTGCCTCTTAAGATAGACATTGTTATAAAATATAAATATATTTGCAAGAAACAAGTGTTTATACATATTAAAATTTATATTTAATTGTGTGATTATAAATAATGAACAATGCAGAAATTAAATTTGTGACATATCAGACGTAAATTGGAGGCTAATCCAAAAATATTTTTTTATTAACGTTGAATTTGCGCCCGATGTATGTATATATTTTTTTTAGATAAATCGAAGGTCGATAATGTAATTTATGTCTTATTTACATTGAATTAGCGTCAGTTCTTTGGGAGGCTTCACATGGGTCTNGACGTAAATTGGAGGCTAATCCAAAAATATTTTTTTATTAACGTTGAATTTGCGCCCGATGTATGTATATATATTTTTTTAGATAAATCGAATGTCGATAATGTAATTTATGTCTTATTTACATTGAATTAGCGTCAGTTTTTTGGGAGGCTCCACATGGGTCAGAATTTGGCATAAAAAAAATTTTAAGTTAATCGCATGATTATCCTTAGATTAGCGACAGATTGTATTGAAAAACGATGGAAAATAACTATCGGTTGAACGTTGGATCATTCGAAGCAAAACATACGCAAATCTATGTCATAAAAAATATTTAAAAGTACAGTCACATTTCCGTAGCATACACTCAACAAATAATATTTATCGTAGCAACAATTTATCCAGTGACATTAACACAGATTATAGCTCAAATAAAAATAAATAATGTATAAGCTAAATAATGTAACAAATTGTCTCAAATGACAACAATAAAATTAATCAAAAATCCACAGTAAATGGTCAAAGTAAGCAGTCAAGTAGATTGTGAAACACAANCCGATAATTTTTACATGGTTCAATTTGACTACAGTACTCTTATTATTATCAAGAAATCATGGGATTGAAAATTTTGTGATTTTTTTAAAATTTTTTCATTTTAATTATTTAATCATAGTACGCATTACTCTTTTCAAAAGTCGAGTGACTTGAGCTAAATAATCCTAAATATTTAATTTAAAGATTATTTATCAAATATGTTTTAAAATTCATAACAATTTTTTAATAAATATAAGAATTAATTTATTTATATTTACTTTACCGACAATCAAACAATATTATATATTTTCAATAAACAGTTTTTTATTTTACTTTACATGTATATAACCAAACAAAAAGATCGTGTATTTATTTTACAGACAAATAAACAACCTACAATTACATGATATATTGCAATTATAATACACTATATTCTTTTTCGCTCTTCATTTTTTTTAGACAATCAAACAATCATCATGTATAAATAAATGAGATGATGTTGTGCAAAAAATTTAATTGCTTATAATTTATCAAAAGATTGAGATTCTTTCCATTAGGCTATATATATAAAACTATTTTTTAAATTTTATATCGGCTTATGTTGTTGTTCTGTAGATGCAATGATAAAAATCATCATAAACATATAAACTTGATGATGATTTCATCCTCATGAAAGTTCATTTTTGCCAGCTTCTCTCTCATAAAAAATCCTTTTTAAGGGTTATTGCTTTTTTGCTATTAAATATTTCAATATATCTATCATTTATATTTAGCATTTGAATCAACGCGTAAATCAAATTTTGTAATTATCTTGCCTCTAAGATAGACATTGTTATAAAATATAAAAATATTTGCAAGAAACATGTGTTTATACATTTTAAAATTTATATTTAATTGTGTGATTATAAATAATGAGCAATGCAGAAATTAAATTTGCGACAAACATATCAGACGTAAATTGGAGGCTAGTCCGAAAATATTTTTTTATTAACGTCAAATTTGCGCCCGATATATGTATATTTTTTTTCAGATAAATCGAAGGTCGATAATGTAATTTATGTCTTATTTACATTGAATTAGTGTCAGTTTTTTGAGAGGCTACACATGGGTCTGAATTTGGCATAAAAAAAATTTGATGTTAATCGCATGATTACCCTTAGATTAGCGACAGATTGTATTGAAAAACGATGGAAAATAACTATCGGTTGAACGTTGGATCATTCGACGCAAAACATACGCAAATCTATATCACAAAAAAATATTTAAAAGTACAGTCACATTTTCATAGCATACACTCAACAAATAATACTTATCGTAGCAACAATTTATCCAGTGGCATTAACACAGATTATACCTCAAATAAAAATAAATAATGTATAAACTAAATAATGTAACAAATTGTCTCAAATAAAAACAATAAAATTAATAAAAAATCCACAGTAAATGGTCAAAGTAATGTTGAAATAAAAAACATAAAAAGTAATTCCTGCTCGTCATCTCCCTCCTCATCCTTCCTCTTCTACGGATGTCATCGACTTTTTGCCCTTGCGATCTACTATACTCTATACCACGTGTGTCATAGAGTCATATACCCTATGTCGGTCATCTAGCATTTATTTGTGCAGCGGGGGGAACTCTTCATTCATTGCAGCGATATCATCCTAATCTGACCATAAGGAGCGCAGGGAACTTAATACTAGTCCATGGGAGATCTCGACCTCGAATGTTATGTCCTTTGCACAAAGGCCATAAACTCTCCCCTTCTTTCCCGTCGCTTAAGTCCAAAGCTCAAACTCAGACTGCATGGTGATAGAATGATTAGTACCGCTGTTGGCGGAAGTCTAGGGTTGAATGGCCAAGTGCCTCTCCCAGAACTGTTCAAACACGTCCTACAAATTTATAAGTAATGTTTGATTGACACTTTGAATAGTAAGAGTCAAAATAAAATTTTATTTTTAATTTTTTTCTGTCTTGTGCTATAGATGGGAATGTTATTAGGAGTTTGTTGGTTTAATTAGAGAAATGCATCTATCTATTAAATGTTCAAAGTGAGGGCGATGTATATAAGGAGGTTATCAGTTGAATTAATGTTGGTTGGTTGAAGTAGAGGAGTGGATCGGGTCTTATTCAAAGTGATGATGATATAGATGGGTATGTTATTAGTAGAATTCAAGCTGGTTGCTTGCAGTTGGTTGATTGACCAAGTGGTGTCGACTTCTTATTGTAAGTATTAACTATTTTTTTTAGTAGTTGCATTGATCCGTAAAACTACGTTTATGATGCGAATGTATATCTATAATTTGAAAGCTTAGATGTATATCAAATTACATCCAAAACAAAAAGAACTCAAATATGAGTTATTGAATGACGATGAGAAATTTCTGCAGGTGGCATTATAGCTGTTCAACTATTGTTTTCAAGGTAAGTTATGGTGTCATTGTGTGAAATACAAAAATCAAGCACTTCTGCATTCAGAAGAAGTTAAATTGGGTATTTATTGGAAGAGAATCAAACATAATTATTGGTATTAGACTGCACATGGTGAGCAAGCATCTAAAGTTCATTTCGATCAAAGAGGAGCCTCAACAAGTTATGCCCACCCATGGAGAGGAATTTGATCATCACACTTTTGAAGAAATGGTTCATGATGCTCGGAGATCATTGTTGGGAGCATTCAACATGAAGCTGAAACATCGAATAATGAATTGCAGTAGTTATATGACTTACTAAATGCTTCCCAATAACTTTTATGGGATGGTTGTACTGCACATACAGAGTTATCGGCGGTGTTGAGAATATTTACCATCAAATTTGATTTTAACATGTCAAGAGAAGCGTTCAATCATATAACAACTTTACTAAAAGATTAACCAAATAAAAAATTTAGTGTCGGATTGCTTGTACATAACAAAAAGTTGGTTGAAAGTTAAGGTTACGATGTGAGAAGATTGATTGATGTGTTAATGGATGCATGACATATTACAAAGTCGATACAGTCGAGATGACTTGCCGATTTTATAATGCGGATATATTCAAACAAAAGGGGAGAAAGAGTAAAAAATAGAAAAATATTCCATACAAAAGTTTATTTTATTTTCTTCTCATATCCCAACTTTAGAGATTGTTCCCTTCCATGTGTACAGCCCCACACATGACTTGGCACGATGTTGGATCTGTTGATACTAATTCGATGAGTCATCCAATGGCGAGCCTTGTAATAGTTCCTCACTCATAATCGGCGTCGGTAATCACTTAAACAGTTTTGAAGGTTGCCTTTGAGTGTCACCCCCTAAGAGGAGATTCAAAGATCTCCATCGCCTTATCTGCATTACAGAATACCGACAGTTAAGATGGAAACAAATTTGCAAAAAAAAGAGATCGAGTCTCCCTGTACCAAGGAGCTCATAAACTCTCAAACCACTCAGGTGATACACTACTCTCCCCAGGCGCTGATGGAGCGCCGACGGTCTTCCGCCCACAGGCAGGAAACACATGTACTTCAGCGGATCGCCACACAATAGGGTCAATCGACTAGCCCTGGGCTATTGTCAGAGATGGAGTTGAATTAACAAGAGTTGGGCCGCCCAACCTACTTACTTTCGCTCGCTCTTTCCACTGTTGAAGGTCTTGCAACAAGTCAAACGATCCCACTCCATCAATCAATTTCCTCTACTGCTCACTTCTTGTAAGTAAGTTGTTTCATCCGCTTGTCACCCTCCAGCCTGCTCACTCCTTATGGTCTCTTCTTTCCCTCGGGATTTTCTCACTCATCACTTTCTTCTTTAGCTCTGGGGAGAATCACGACAATTGACAGAGAGATTGCAAGTTTCTTTGATTTTGTGGTGAGGGTTTGCTTCGACGGAAGCAATATTTTCGTATGACAATTTCTTGTGTAAAATTCAAAGCAGTGAGGTTTGATGGAACCGAAAACTTTAGATTGTGACAAACAATGGTGAAAGATTTATTAACATAACAAGAAAGCTTGAAGGCTTTGCGGGCAATGAAACCATATGTCACGAAAGATGAAAATTGTGAAGAATTGCAACAACGAGTGGCAGCAACCATACACTTATGTCCTGCAGATGACGTTATGTATCACACGATGAATTTAAAATCTCTAGGAAAGGTATGAAAGAAATTGGAAACTTAGTTTATGTCCAAATATCTGACGAATAAATTGTATCCAAAGCAAAAGTTTTATGTGTTGAAGATGCAAGAAGACTCTGATCTGACACAATACGCGAATGACTTCAATCAAATAATCACAGATTTTTCATGGCTTGATGTGAGTATTGAGGATGAAGATCGAGCAATGATGTTGTTGTGTTCATTACCTTCTTCTTATGAATACTTTGTGGCTACTATTACTTATGAGAAAGAAATTGATGAGATTACTGCAGCATTGTTGGCTCATAACCAGCGGAAGCATAATGCAAAGGGAACTCTCAAGGTGATGGTTTATATGTCAAGGGTAATCAAGATCGTAGAAAAAAGAAAGAGAATGAAGGTTATGGAAGGTAAAATTCTATATCAAAGTCAAAAGGCAAAAAGATGATTTATTGTTATAAGTGCAAGGAGTCGGGTCACATGAAGAGAGATTGTCCAAAGCTCAAGAAACAGATTGTGGAGAAACTTGATGCATCATCCAAGTTTATAAATGTGGTACATGTGACAATTCAGATTGCTGTGATGGTCATATATTTTCAGTTTCATCAACTTAGTTCATGGATTCATGGATTTTTGATTCAGAGTGCTCTTATCACATGACCCTAACATGGAGTGGTTTACTCATACATATTAACTAATTATGGCTCAGTCTATTTAGATGATGATAGATGTTGCAATATTTTTAGTATTGGTGAAGTCAAAATTAAGATGTTTGATGACAATATTAGAACATTATATGATGTCAGACATATTCCATATCTAAAGAAAAATTTGACTTTCATGAGAATTAACATAGAAATTGTTTTTTTCCTAAGGCAGATGATGATAGAGAAAGCATCAAAATTGTTAAGGGTGCACTGAATGTGATGAAAGAAAAATTAACTATGGGTAATATATACTAACTGTTGGGGAGTACAATTGTAGGTGGAGTTCATTCTGTGGATTTAGAAAATGATAATGCAAAGCTAAGACATATGTGTCTGGGTCATCTTAGTGAACGTGTGATTGAAAAATTGCATATATGATAATGCAGAGCTATGACATGTGTCTGAAGTCAAAATTAAGATGTTTGATGACACTATTAGAACATTATGTGATGTCAGACATATTCCATATCTAAAGAGAAATTTGGCTTTCATGGGAATTTAACATAGGAATTGTTTTTTTCCTAAGGCAGATGATGATAGAGAAAGCATTAGAATTGTTAAGGGTGCACTGAATGTGATGAAATGAAAGTTAACTGCGGGTAATATATACAAACTGTTGGGGAGTACAGTTGTAGGTGGAGTTCATTCTATGGATTTAGAAGATGATAATGCAAAGCTATGAAATATGTGTCTGAGTCATCTTAGTGAACGTGTGATGGAAAAATTGCATAGAAGAAACCTGTTGCATTGTGTTAAAAGCTGTAAGCTCGATTTTTGAAAGTTATGTGTTCTTGAAAAATAGACTAGAGTCAATTTTATGACTCTAAAACACAAAACTAAAGGGATTCTTAATTATGTGCATTCTGATGTACGGGGTCCTACCAGGTAATCATCTTTGGGAGGATTTATGTATTATGTTACCTTTATTGGTGATTTCTTCAGAAAAGTTTGGGTGTATTTCTTGAAACAAAAATTTTAAGTCTTCTTCAAATTCAAGCTGTGGAAAGCTGAGGTGGAGAATCAAACTGGCAAAAAGATCAAGTAATTGATATCTGATAATGACACGGAGTACACAGATTCACGGTTTCAGAAGTTTTGTAAGGATCATGAGATTCAAAAGTATCTTTTCAGTGCGTAAGACACCACAACAGAATAACGTTGCAGAAATGATGAACAAGTCCCTAACTGAAAGGACAAGATGCTTGAGACTAAATGCAACACTTCTTAAAAGCTTATGGGCAGAGATTGTGAATATGACATGTTATTTCATTAATAGATCACCTCAAACATCATTGGGTGGCAATGTTGCAGAAGAGGTATGGACAGGTAATCTAGTTAATTTTGATCATTTACTAATTTTTATTGTCCTGCTTATGTGCATGTACCTGAAGATTAAAGATCAAAACTTGATGCAAAATCAAAGAAATACATCTTTCCGGGCTACAAGAAAGGTGTGAAAGGATACAAATTTTGGGATTCGATTGCTAAAAAAAATGTTGATCAGTAAAGATGTAGTTTTTTTATGAACGGTCCATGTTGTAACAGAATCAAACAAGGTGCAAGAGAACAGTTCCAGTTCAGATATAGTGCAGATGAATCTAGAACAACATCCAGTAGCAACTAAGACAGTTGAAAGTTTAGAACCAACACTTGATGATTCCAATAAAGATGAATCGCAAAATTACAATCCAGCCAGAGATAGACCGAGATGCACCAATATAAGGTCTCATAGCATATTGGTTATCGAGGCTTGGTCTCTTGTGCACTTCTCATCTGCAGCGATGATCTAACCACTTTTCAAGAAGTTATCACCAGCCAGGAGAAAGAGAAATTGATGGGTGCAATAGTTGAGGAAATGAAGTTTTTGCAGAAAAATCACACATGAAAGCTAGTTCAGCTTTCTGAAGAAAGAAGACTATTGAGTGCAAGTAGGTGTACAAAAGGAAAACAACAATATCAGAAAAATAAGGGGAAAAGTTCAAGGATCGACTGGTAGGAAATGGAATTTCACAGCAAAAAGGGATAAATTATGATGAAATCTTTTCTCCTGTGGGCAGACATACTTCAATCAGGACAGTGCCTACATTAGTAGCTATTTTAGTTTCCATTTGGAGCAGATGGATGTTAAAACTGCTTTCTTGCATGGTGATTTGGAGGAGTAGATTTACACGGAGCAGCCAGAAGGGTTCACTCAACCTGAACAGGAGCATGTGGTTTGCAGATTAAAGAAATCGTTGTATGGGTTGAAAATGCCTCTAAGACAATGGTACAAGCGTTTTAACTCCTACATGATTCAGATCGACTAAAAGCGATGTGAGTATGATTGTTGTGTTTAAGTGAAGAGCCTTGATGATCGTTCAATTATTTTTTTTGTTACTGTATGTCGACGATATACTGATTACTACAAAGAATATGAATGATGTCATTGGTTTGAAAGCTTTATTAAGCTAAGAATTTGACATAAAAGACTTGGGTCCTACAAAAAAGAATATTGGAATGGAGATTCATTGAGACAGAGACTCAAGATGATTATGTTTTTCTCAACATGACTATGTTGATAATGTGTTGGACAAGTTTGAGATGAGCAAAGCAAATACTATGAGCACTCCATTGGCAAATCATTTTAAGCTTTCTTTAGAACAGTGTCCTAAGACAGATATAGAAATCGAAGAAATGACAAAGGTTTCACATGTGAGTGCACTTGGTTGCTTGATGTATGCAATGGTATGTACTCGTCCTGATTTGGCTCATGTTGTTAATCAAGTATGCAAATACATGTCTAAATCAGGAAGACGACATTGGGAAGCAGTCAAATGGATTTTTAGGTATCTGAAGGGTACTATATAACATGGAATTATTTTTGGCAGTCAGCGGGGTGATCTTTTAGTTGTGAGGTACGTTGATTCAGACTACGCATGTGATTTGGATGACATAAGGTCTGCAACTGGGTATATGTTTACTTTAGGTGGAGGGCCTACATGCTAGAAAATGTTTATGTCATCCAAATCACCTGCGTAGTCTGAAATTGGGTGCAAATAAATAGGAAAATAAAATTATCGGACGTAGAATTGGAGATTTTAAAGTGACAGACTAAAATCTCCAATTCAGTCCTATCGTTTAAGCGCTGAAGTCGATGTTAGCCCTCAGGTGAGGGGAACGTGGGAGCTCCGAAGTGAGAGCCGGTATCCTCCCAGACATGTTAGCCCTCAGGTGAGGGGAACGTGGGAGCTCCGAAGTGAGAGCCGGTATCCTCCCAGCTTTTAGCCCTCAGGCGAGGGGAACGTGGGAGCTCCGAAGTGAGAGCCGGTATCCTCCCAGCCTAATAGCCCTCAGGCGAGGGGAACGTGGGAGCTCCGAAGTGAGAGCCGGTATCCTCCCAGCCTAGCCGCAGATTCAGTAAACAAGCGTAGGATTAGTCAATGTTCTTTATGCCTGGACCAAAGGGTAAAGAATATGTATGCTCCTATTTGGTACAATACAATTTAATTTGATTTACTTTATCCATTCACTATAATTTCTTCAGTAAACAAGCGTAGGATTAGTCAATGTTCTTTATGCCTGGACCAAAGGGTAAAGAATATGTATGCTCCTATTTGGTACAATACAATTTAATTTGATTTACTTTATCCATTCACTATAATTTCTTCAGTAAACAAGCGTAGGATTAGTCAATGTTCTTTATGCCTGGACCAAAGGGTAAAAAATAGGTATGCTCCTATTTGGTCAATGTTCTTTATGCCTGGACCAAAGGGTAAAGAATAGGTATGCTCCTATTTGGCACAATTCAATGTTCTTTATGCCTGGACCAAAGGGTAAAGAATATGTATGCTCCTATTTGACACAATACAATTTGATTTAATTTATTTTATCCATTCACTATAATTTTTTGGCAAAGAGAATAAACTTTTATTAGTATAATTAGTTATTTAAGAGTTATTAAAATTACATATTTATTTCAATTGTCTATTAATGTAGTATAATTAGTTATTTAAGAGTTATTAAAATTACATATTTATTTCAATTGCTTATTAGTGATAGGTATAATTAGTTATTTAAGAGTTATTAAAATTACATATTTATTTCAATTGCCTATTAGTGACTCATAAGCTAGAATTAGTTATTTAAGAGTTATTAAAATTACATATTTATTTCAATTGCTTATTAGTGACATATAAGCAATTTGAATTACATTGTTGTGATTAAGTATTGATTTTCTAAAATCTTAGTTCGTGGTTCTAATATTACTCAATGTGGGATCGATATCTAGGACCTCCATTAGAGCCTTATATTACTTAAGTTTCTAAACCACTTCCTGTGGGATCGATATCTAGGACTCCATTAGAGCCCTATATTACTTGAGCTAGTTCTAAACCACTCCCTGTGGGATTGATATCTAGTACTCCATTAGAGCCCTATATTACTTGTGCGATATTATTACTCCCTGTGGGATTGATATCTAAGACTCCATTAGAGCCCTATATTACTTGAGTGATACGTATACTTGCATTGATAAGTGTGACTTTACCATTATTGAATATTATATATATACATCTTTATCGAATCTATAATCATTGTTAAGTTCTTGGTGTCGTTTATTAAATACTTGTATTTTTAAGCATATATAAAGTTATTGTCAAGTTTTTGGCGTCATTTCCGGAGAGTAAATAAGAATCACAATTAGAGTAACAGACAAATTAAAACTATTAGAAAATTTTTACTTGAATTGCAACTTATTTTCATATTTAGTTAACTGTTTTTTTTGTACTGATTTCAAATTGTATGCGTAAATTTGGACCGGTGTAATGATTTCAAATTGTATGCGTAAATTTGGACATGAAAATCTTATACCCTACGATTCGACACACTATTAGAAAAATTAGAAGATTGAGAAGAGAACCTAGAAATTCTGATACAATGGAAAATTAGAAGGATTAGAAGATTAAGAAGAGAACCTAAAAATTCTGATACAATGGAAAACAACATGAGCAATGTATGCGTAAATTTGGACCTGAAAATCTTATACCCTATGATTCGGAATTAGAACACACTGTTAGAAAGTTAGAAAACTAAGAAAAGAACCTAGAAATCCTGACACAATGGAAAACAATGTGAACAATCAAAGTAGAAGACTGAGAAGAGAACCTAGAAATTCTGATACAATGGAAAACAACATGAACAATCAAGAAATAGAAAATGAACACCAACCTAGACCCCTACGATATTATGCAAATCCTACAACAGATGAAATTCACTTATCTATCCAAAATCCTGATGTAGCCGCTAATTCATTTGAGCTTAAACCTGCTATTATTCAAATGATACAAAACAATCAATTCAGATGTACACCAAATGAAGATATTAATTTACACCTCACTAGTTTTTTAGAACTGTGTGTTACCTTTAAATATGACAGAGTTTTAAACGATATTGTTAAACTTAGACTTTTTCCTTTTTCACTTAGGGATAAGACTAAGATGTGGTTAAATTTGTTAGCACCTAATTCTATTAAAACTTAGGANATATATACATATATATATATATAAATTTTTCATTTTATTACATAATTACTTGGAAGACTTTTAGGTTGATCAAAACACTCTGTTGGAATAAATTTAAGCACTCTTCTCGAGCGTCTATTTATATTACGGTTGTTGAAAGATTTTAAACGCTTTTAGATTGATTCACTTGTTATTTTCCTATTTGATTTGTTAGTTTTAGAAATGGGTCAACCTTTTCTTTTCGTTTGTTTTGTAACTTTTGTTAAATGATTAAATANAGTTTTAGAAATGGGTCAACCTTTTCTTTTCGTTTGTTTTGTAACTTTTGTTAAATGATTAAATNTCAACCCCCTAACTACTCATCCATTAACGACATTAATATTCTTCTATATTTGTTGCATTGTAATTTTTTCTAAAATAAGAAAGCACACAAATAAATCTGCTAAAAAAGATGGGCCAACTTGAAAGATGTTCTCCCTTAAAAAAGAGTTCTCAAACAAACTCAGTAAACTCTTGAGGCATGCTCGCCCTTGAAAAATAATTTTCAAATAAATTTGGATACTACTCCCTGAAGGATGGCAATAGCCCCCACGCAAAAGATAGTACAAACTTAATGAATCACCCAACTCCTTCCAAGCTCCGAGTTCCAGCACAAAAAAATCTATCTGGTTTACTTAAAAAGGAAAGAAAACCAATATTTTCTCCACAACCGATTAAAGCAAAAACATACAACTCACTTGGAATAAGGCCCCATTTGGGGCTGCGGCAGGGCGACTTTGCGGCAGGGTGCCACGATTTAATACTATTTGGGGCGGCGACTTCACGGCGTGGTGAGAGTAGAAGCGGGCCCAACTTTTCTTGATCGGCTTTTTACACCCCATGCCCTAGATTCCGCCCTAATCCTCTTCCTCCTCGTTCNGCGAACAACCCAGTGAACCCATTAGGAAATTCATCCAACCCAGGAAATGTTAATTATAGACATTCTTATCCTCCAGGATTTGACAGTAACACTCAAATTAAGGAAAAGAAGTTGTCTATGGAAGAGATGATATTAAACACGGGTTAACAATTGCAGAATCAAGGGAATCAATTACAAATTCAAGGAAATCAGTTACAAAATCAAAGAACTGCTATTAAGAATATTGAAAATCAATTAGGGCATATCGCTACTGCGCTTAATAACCGAACATTAGGAACTTTTCCTGGTACTATGGAACCAAATCCTAAAAATCAAGAAAAAGAACAAATAAAAGTGATACAATTACAAAGTGGAAAAAAATTGAAAACAAGAGTATAGAAAGAAACGAAAAGTGAAAAAGAAAAAATGGATACAGAAAAAGAAAAGGATCATGAATACACAGATTTAGAATATCCACTTACACCAATGAAAATTACTGTGAAGAAATCTCCACCACCGTTTCCTCAAAGATTAAAGCAACACAAACAAAATAAATAATTTTTCAAGTTTTTAGAAATTCTTAAGAAATTAACGATAAATATTCCCTTTGTAGAAGCTTTAGACGAATGTCCAATTATGTGAAATTTATGAAAGATATTCTGAACAAGAAAAGAAAGTTCACTGATAATGAAACTGTTGCACTTAGCGAAGAGTGTAGTGCAATTATTCAGAAAAAGCTTCCTGAAAAATTAAAAGATTCAGGCAGTTTCACTATACCGTGTGCTATCAGTAAAAAAATATAGAATAGCTTTATTTTATTTGGAAGCCAACATTAATCTTATGTCTCTATCAATTTTCAAAAGATTAGGATTAGGAGAAGTCTCACTTACTTCTGTT
>JXCR01141700.1:59658-72247 GCA_002079205.1 Phalaenopsis hybrid cultivar | reverse complement strand
TTATTATATCTTCAGAATTAAATGATTTGCAAGAGCAAAAACTGTTGGATACATTAAAAAGATATAAGAAAGCTTTTGGTTAGACCTTAGCTGATATTAAGGGAATGAGTCATTCGATCTGTATGCACAGAATTATATTAGATGAACAATATAAACCAAGAGTTGATCCACAAAGTAGATTAAACCCAATGATGAAAGAAGTAGTTAAAAAGGAAATTTTGAAATGGTTAGACACTCGAATTATATATCATATTTCAGACAGTGTTTGGGTAAGTCCAATTCATTGTGTTCCTAAAAAGGAGGAGTGACTGTTGAAACAAAAGAAAATAATGAATTAATACCTATCAGACAAGTTACTTGAAGGAGGAGTGACTGTTGAAACAAAAGAGAATAATGAATTAATACCTATCAAACAAGTTACTGTGTGACGTATTTGTATTGATTATAGAAAATTAAACACTACCACTAGGAAAAATCACTTTCTTTTACCATTTTTAGACCAAATAGTAGATAGACTTGTTGGGCACAAATATTTTTGTTTTTTAGATAGATATACCGATTACCATCAAATTCATATTGCTCCTGAGGATCAAGAAAAGACAACATTTACTAGTTCTTTTGGAACTTTTGCTTTTCGAAGAATGCATTTTGGATTATGTAATGCATCTGCAACATTCCAGAGATGTATGATGTTTATATTTAGTAAGTTAATTGATGATGGATTGGAAGTATTTATGGATGATTTCTCTGTATTTGGAACATCATTTGACGCATGCTTAAATTATCTTGAAAAAGTTTTGGAGTTATGCGAAAGAACTAATTTAGTTCTAAATTGGGAGAAATGTCAATTTATGATTGCAGGAGGAATTGTGTTAGGGCTTAAAATTTTGGAAAATAGTATGGAAGCAGACCCGACTCGATTTCCTGTTAAACGACCCGACTCGATTTCGTACAGTAAAGCTAGCTTGAACTAGATTAATTAATCAAGCTCAATTTGAAGTCGAGGGTAGCTCAAGCTCAACTTGACTCGACTCGTTTACACTCCTAAAAGCTATCTATATTCTAGCATGCACAAGAAAAAGAGGGAAAGAGAAGATTGAAAGTCTATATGTTAGCAAAGGGGCTAAGTAATGAAAAGTTTAAAATAGAGATATATGGAGAAGAAGAGTTGTGCTGGCAGTTATAAAGGTGTAAACAACCACCAAAGTGCTCAAGTACTCGCACTTAAAAAAAAATTCATTGATAATAGAATAAAAGAAAGGCAAAGATTTGGTTATCATTTCATTGATTTTTATAGAAGGTTCATAGATGTTGAGATTCATAGGACCTAAACCAATAAAATTAATCAAACAACAAATATAATTAAATAATATGTCATAAATTAATCTGGGTTTAAGATGTTATTTCCATGATTTGACTTGATTCTATCAAAATACATACAAAATCGATTTGGCTTGAATAGAGCTAAAAAAATGCACAAGAACAAAATGCAAACACTCGCATGCACAGGTAGACAATCATGCACTCACGCACACATAAATTTGTGTGCACACAATGCTTGCGCAAGCACATTTCACACATAAATGTACATTTCACATCAACTTATGTTTGTTCATTGAATTAAATTAATTAAAAATGAAAAGGCTAATATTGCTAAAAAATCTAAAGAAAATATTAGCCTGGTTAAAGACTAACAATCAAAATCCAAACAACTTAGCTATTGTAGTTAACGATTATGCTATCACACTACCCACTTGGAATTGAATTTATCTTAGTCAAGCAAAATAATAAGTACAATATAATAATATAAATTTTTTGACTCTTTGGTATTCTAGTCATGCATTTTTGTCAGTTAGTCATTTAACTGTTGGAGTCACGATACAAGTTTAATTCCAAAATTATGGCCTAAAGATGTGTATAAAGAGCCCTAAGAAGGATTAGATAAACCTTCTTTTATAAATTGTAAGTTTCTTGATCATGAGTCTTAAGAATTCAACTTTCTTGAATTTGTTTTAGGATAAAAAAACACTTGAATACCATGATAACCCGACAAAGTAATGCTAGGTTATTGGTCATTTATCCCAATAAAATATGAAATTACCATTGAGCCTAATATTTAAAATTTTCTTTTCCAAAAATAGGCCTTTCAACACTTCTCCCATCTGATAACAAAGTCCATCATGACATTTTACCTCATTCATCACTATAAGGTGCGTAGATTAATACAAATAACACAAAAAATGAAGGTAATAATAGATCAAATAAATTATATAGCTTAATTGATCATTCAAAACTCTTTCAAATGTATACATAATCATTAATAATAAAATGTGCATTAAGCGTTAAAAGCCTAAATAATATAAATCTCATCAACTATAATATAGGGAGCAACCTATAAATCTTCAAGAAATGAATAAAAATTGGTCAAAGTAGGCATTGAAATCTTTGAGAGGTACTCCTCACCTAGGCCATGATGATGAAAAGATGGAATTACATGAAACACATAAAATAGCACAACAAAATTCCTAACCTTGCACTCTCCAATCATTTCAATAAAAGAAATATGGGTTACACTACTTTTAGTAAATTCAGTTAGTTCCTAATGCAAAATGCTTTCATGGGGAAGAAAAGAAAAAACATGGGAAGATTATGTATCGTGAATGTAAAATTAGGTAAAATGTGAGGGTTTTCTTCAAAGAAAATGACTTCTTCCATGCAATTTTACCAGTATAGGAAAAGAATTGAAAACAACTACTAGCATTAGGCATTCTAAATACTTAGTTTAAATTAATCAAAAGTAAACAAGTTCAAATCAATGCATACACAAAACGTTAGAGATGCGGGTCACATTACTCTATTAGTTGGGAGCTTAGGATTTCAATTATTAGGTATTGAGTTGAAATACTTTGTATATGTGGTGTGTGTGTGTGTGTGTGTGTGTGTTTGTAATTGAATTGCAAAAATATCAAAGAAAAAACATTGGATATGGTTAGAGAACAATGAGAATTTATTTCCAATAAAAGTTGAAAGTTCAAAAGAACTAGAAAAAACGAAAGCAATGATGCCTATGGAGATGCTAATTTTAGGAAGAACTAAGGTATCGAGCTCCTCGACTGGACCCCATGTCGGGTCATACAAACCATCCGGAACTTGTGATTCCTTGGTATCAAGGAGTTCTGACTTGGTAATTTCCTTGAAGCTTATCCTCCTAACCTCTTCTGCGGAGTAAAAGCTGAAACTAATCTACTCCACAGTTTCAGATGCAGCCTGTACAAAAAAATTTTGATGTTAAGCTTTCGTAGAGAATTCATTAACAATATAAGTAATATAGAATAAAACAAGCATGGAAAAAAATATCGGGCAAATTTTTTCAATGAAGAAAATCCCTGATACTACACTTGGAATATCAGGCAGTCAAGTAGATTGTGAAACACAGCTATCCATTGAACTTCAACGAACATCAGTATGTTAAATTTAAAAAAAGCAATGATTAGGATCGAATAATTAATGAAAATAGAACCTCATTAGGTCGCAAGAGGGCGTCAGACATCTTTAAAGCGGTGATTTCAGCAGCTCTGGGTCAGCTACTAGGGTTTACGTAGTCCTTCCTTCGGTAATTGCAAAACGTGCCTTCCCAACAAGCTCTAATGGCGACTGTTTAGTAAATGCGATGTTTTTGGGCGAAACCTGGAGGGAGAGAGACAAAAACGAGGGTTTGGGGCAGAAATGGTAGGTTTGGGCCAAAGCGGGAGCGGGCGAGGATGTAGGAAAAATTATTACATACGATGCACGAAGAGCTGTGTGCTTCGATCACAGCGATCCATCAACACATCCTCATCCCAGCAAAAGCCTACATGTCAGTGGGTCCTAGTTTTATTAATTTAAAAAAAAAATAAAGGATGGTTGTGATCTGTATGTAATAATATCTCCTTGGGCAAGAGGGAGATAGGTTTCTGCTTTAATTTATTTTTGTTAAAGTTAATTATAGCAATTTAATTGATTAATAATTAATAATTAATAATTACCTTATAAATCATCAATTTAATTATAATCATGTAAATTTAGATGTACTTATTTAATATTTAAATAATATATAAGTTATATTTAAAATTATTTAATGAAACTTTAGCAACTCTTAAATCTTAATTTATACAATAATAATTAATTAATTAGGAATTTATTAGTATTAAATTATTATTTAATAAGTAATACATTTACACTAAATTTATTAATAGTTAATTTCTATAATTAACTATTAATTAATGTAAATACCTTTTTTCATGTACTTAAAAGGCTTTTGATACTTATTTGTATTCTTTTTATTTAATTTTTTTATTCAAATGTATCAGCTAATAAATTCTGCGTAATTTTTGAAAACTGTCAAATAATTTCTTAAGATTTTCTAGGATTTACTCATTAATAAACCAAGCAACTTTCAAGGTTTAACCCCATCCTCGGATTTGATAAATATGAAATTGCTTGATTCATTAAATCCCATTTAAACTAAATTCTACATGCAGCCTAACAACCTCTTTTAGACCTCCCTACTTTTAGTTAAATCTAAAAGTCAGAAAAGCATGCTAATATATACTTTTATTTTACATGTGGGAGCCTCACAAACATTTCTTCTTCACTAGCACCTGGTCCCATCAATGGCTTTTTTAACGAACTTCCGTCAGGATTGTCTTGTTTCCTTATGATCAAGGCTCGGGATGAGACTTCGGCTATTTGGGAAAGAAAATTGGGTTTTAGACATTGGTGTTAAAGCTTTTTTATCATTTAAAAGTTTTTAAAAATTTAAATTTAGGATTTAATAAAGTTGATGTAGTCCACATAAATACAAAAAAAAAAAAAAATTTAACTCTGAAATATATAACTAAAGAGTTTACTCAAACTNTAATTGATTAATAATTAATAATTAATAATTACCTTATAAATCATCAATTTAATTATAATCATGTAAATTTAGTTGTACTTATTTAATATTTAAATAATATATAAGTTATATTTAAAATTATTTAATGAAATTTTAGCAACTCTTAAATCTTAGTTTATATAATAATAATTAATTAATTAGGAACTTATTAGTATTAAATTATTATTTTATAAGTAATACATTTACACTAAATTTATTAATAATTAATTTATATAATTAACTATTAATTAATGTAAATGTCTTTTTTCATGTACTTAAAAGGCTTTTGATACTCATTTGTATTCTTTTTATTTAATTTTTTTATTTGGATGTATCAACTAATAAATTCTGCATAATTTTTGAAAACTGTCAAATAATTTCTTAAGGTTTTCTAGGATTTACTCATTAATAAACCAAGCAACTTTCAAGGTTTAACCCCATCCTAGGATTTGATAAATATGAAATTGCTTGATTCATTAAATCCTATTTAAACTAAATTCTACTTGCAGCCTAACAACCTCTTTTAGACCTCCCTACTTTTAGTTAAATCTAAAAGTCAGAAAATCATGCTATTATATACTTTTATTTTAAATGTGGGAGCCTCACAAACATTTCTTCTTCACTGGCATCTGGTCCCATCAATGGCTTTTTTTACGAACTTCCGTCAGGATTGTCTTGTTTCCTTGTGATCAAGGCTCGGGATGAGACTTCGGGTATTTGGGAAAGAAAATTGGGTTTTAGACGTTGGTGTTAAAGCTTTTTTATCATTTAAAAGTTTTTAAAATTTTAAATTTAGGATTTAATAAAGTTGATTTAGTCCTCATAAATACAAAAAAAAAAAAAAATTAACTCTGAAATATATAACTAAAGAGTTTACTCAAACGTAAAATAATTTAATATTTATCATATGAAATAATTTATAAAAATTAACCCAATGTATTAATTCTTTTATTTAATGATACATTAATCCTAAATAAGGCCAAGCATCCCGAAAAGAAGCAGACGGCTAAGATTGAAAGAACATGGGCAGAGCAAGAACTAAGCTTTGGGCGCCACAAGATTCACAGAATGTGGATTGGCATAAAATGTGGTAATTAAGAGGGTTTGAAGAACTTTATCAAGCTTTAATCATATTAGAATTTTAAAAATTTCTATTTTTTACATTAGCGTGTATTTAAAATTGATCGTGAATACTATTTTATTATTTGGTATTAATAACTTTGAATTTAAGTTGAACAAGAGCCCATTTTAATCAATTGTAATAAAATAAAAAATGACCAAAATATTATAAATTTATTCTACTTACATCTTATGCATTAAATAAATATATGAATACTNATTAATAACTTTGAATTTAAGTTGAACAAGAGCCCATTTTAATCAATTGTAATAAAATAAAAAATGACCAAACTATTATAAATTTATTCTACTTACATCTTATGCATTCAATAAATATATGAATAACNACCCAATGTATTAATTCTTTTATTTAATGATACATTAATCCTAAATAAGGCCAAGCATCCCGAAAAGAAGCAAACGGCTAAGATTGAAAGAACATGGGCAGAGCAAGAACTAAGCTTTGGGAGCCACAAGATTCACAGAATGTGGATTGGCATAAAATGTGGTAATTAAGGGGGTTTGAAGAACTTTATCAAGCTTTAATCATATTAGAATTTTAAAAATTTATATTTTTTACATTAGCGTGCATTTAAAATTGATCGTGAATACTATTTTATTATTTGGTATTAATAATTTTGAATTTAAGTTGAACAAGAGCCCATTTTAATCAATGGTAATAAAATAAAAAATGACCAAAATATTATAAATTTATTCTACTTACATCTTATGCATTCAATAAATATATGAATAATAAATTATTGGTAGAATATTTTAGGAGAAAGTACTCAATACCTCGCATGGATGATTTGTTAGATCAACTAGAAGATTTTTCTGTGTTTTTCAAGAATAATGACATTTTAAAGTCTACTTTTCAATCTTATTTTGAGCACTATGAATTTTTAGTTATGTCATTTGATCCAACTAATACTACTAAATTCTTTATGAAACTCACGAATTTAATTTTCATGCCTTACTCGATCAATTCTTTGTTCTTCATTGATGATATGCTAGTTTGCTCCATGGATGAAGAGGAGCATGCCAAAAATCTCAAAGCGGCACCGAACACTCTTCGAGAGAACAAAGTTTATGTGAAAGTCTAACTTTAATAAGTTGTGTTTTTGTGCAGTATTATTAGTAGAGCTAGAATTTCTATGCATTCTACAAAGCTTAAGGCAATATTGAATTGGTCGAGACCGTGTACTTTCACCGAGATTCATATTTTCATTAAATTAATTGGATATTATTAGAGATTTGTTGAAAGTTTCTCTCGCATTGTTGCACCCCAATCAAGGTTGAGTCAAAAAGCCATTTAGTTTTAATGGTCCAATACTTGTGAGAAGGGATTCCAAAAACTTAAGTATTTGGTGGCAGCCTCAAGTTTTACCATCCCCTCAGACAATAATAAGAGCATTGTAACACCATTTGACTTCACATGTTATGCTTAAATCTCCTAACAATGGCCTCCATTACAGAACCGTTCACTGTTCGAATCGCATCTAGATGAACTTATACAAACTTCAATCCCTAAAACTCACATTTATCAAAAGCTTGAATTCTTATTTTCTTTCTTAAAAGGATTAACTTGATTGACAACATATTGAAAATGACATCTCATTGCACATAGCTGTCACTACACCAAGAAGCCCATTATAATCTCCATGAGAATCACATTAAAAAGCTTTTTGTTTTTTTTTTCATAAAAAAAACAGTCATCCAGGAGAAGGACCAGTGCATCAAAAAGAAATAAAAATTTCTTACACTTATACAATAAGGAGACATGAAAACAACACTAAAAACAAAATTACAAAAGAACTGATTAGAGAGTGTTGATAAAAAATAAGATCAGAAAGCATATTGGTAAATAGCCATGGCCACCCCATCATCATCATTTGTGGATCCAATCACATCCGCAACGGCTTTAGTCTTCTCCGATCCATTTTCGAGCGCGACGCCTAGGGATGCTAACTCCAGCATCTCAACATCACTTTCTCCAGTACCAATTGCCATGATCTGCTTCAGCAAATAAGAAATCATTACGAGCACATCACAATTCATTTTAATCTATAAAAACGTTGCGGTACATTTTTTTTTATATGAGAATTGGAAATTTGGTACCTCTTTTGGAGAAATACCGAGGTGATCAAGCAGCACTTTTACTCCATCAGCTTTTGATGTTCCTGTCGGAATTATCTCGAGGATATGAGGTTGTACCTGAACTACAAGTACGCGACCATCTGCCGCTTCTTCCCAGTGAGGCCTTATAACAGAGGAAACATCCTCGACAGGGCCTAGAAAAATTATTTTCTGCCAAACCACAAAATCATCATCACTTAAAACATTAATTTCACATAAAAAATAACACTATTACCACTTTTTAAAAGTAAATATAAATTTATTCATGTAAATATTTAAAATACCAAAGTGCTATGTAAGTAAATATGAAAGTTTAGGTGTGAGATATGTAAATTTTTCTTTTATTAATCTCTTAAGGTCATACTGTAGATAGAAGACTTACCAACATGCTAATCATTCTAACAAAAATGAAATCACCAAAATTATGCAGCAAGAAGTTGCAATATTCAAGGGGGTCAATAAGTAGCATTACATCTTACATAACTCTTCAATAATGCTTTAAACTATGTTAATGTCTCTTAATAATTCATAAAATTATCATGAATCGATAACTGCAGAAAGTACAAGGATAATAGTAGCAGTCAACTCTAACTTTAAGGGACATACTTTGCAGTGGAAACGAAGTCCAATATTTTATAATAATTGTATGGTAACGGTGGTTCATGTGCATACACAGCTCATTTTGTAGCACTCAACCCCCTAACTACTCATCCATTAACGACATTAATATTCTTCTATATTTGTTGCATTGTAATTTTTTCTAGAATAAGAAATCACACAAGTAATTCTGCTAAAAAAGATGGGCCAAATTGAAAGATGTTCTCCCTTAAAAAAGAGTTCTCAAACAAACTCAGTAAACTCTTGAGGCATGCTCGCCCTTGAAAAATAATTTTCAAATAAATTTGGATGCTACTCCCTGAAGGATGGCAATAGCCCCCACGCAAAAGATAATACAAACTTAATGAATCACCCAACTCCTTCCAAGCTCTGAGTTCCAGCACAAAAAAATCTATCTGGTTTACTTAAAAAGGAAAGAAAACCAATATTTTCTCCACAACCAATTAAAGCAAAAACATACAACTCACTTGGAATAAGGCCCCATTTGGGGCTGCGGCAGGGCGTGCCACGATTTAATACTATTTGGGCCGGCGACTTCACGGCGTGGTGAGAGTAGAGGCAGGCCCAGCTTTTCTTGATCGGCTTTTTACACCCCATGCCCTAGATTCTGCCCTAATCCTCTTCCTCCTCGTTTNTATACAAATTAAATATATAAAATTAAAATATAATTCATTTATAAAATTAATATATTTTTTATTTATAAATTAAATATATAAAATAATTATATATATATATATATATATAAATTTAAATATATAAATATATAAATTTTCCATTTTATTATATAATTACTTGGAAGACTTTTAGGCCGATCAAAACACTGTGTTGGAATAAATTTAAGCACTCTTCTCGAGAGTTTATTTAATTACAGTTGTTGAAAGATTTTAAACGCTTTTACGTTGATTCACTTGCTATTTTCCCATTGGATTTGTTAGTTTTGGAAATGGGTCAACCTTCTCTTTTCGTTTGTTTTGTAACTTTTGTTAAATGGTTAAATCAAAAAATGATAATTTCTGATTTAATTGCTTGGAAGACACTTAGAAATATTTGAGAATTAGTTGGATAACACTTAATTGAGAGTAGAACACATTAAATCACTTTAAACACGAGTTAAAAGTATAGACTTCTTAGATTTTAGAAGCACACATGAGGTAAGAGTTAATTTACCTAATTATCAGTATAGACTTCCTAGATTTTAGGAGCACACCCTATGTGATAGTCTGTCTACCTAATTCTCAGTGCAAGCTTCCTAGATTTTACGAGCACACCCAAGGTGAGAGTCTATCCACCTAATTCTCAGTGTAGGCATCCTAGATTTTAGGAGCATACCCAAGATGAGAGTTAATCTACCTAATTCTTAGTGTAGGCTTCCTAGATTATAGGAACACACCATAGATGAGAGTCCATCTACCTAATTCGCAAAGTAGGCTTCCTAGATTTTAGAAGCTTTCAGTGTAGGCTTCCTAGATTTTAGGAGCACACCCTACGTGAGCGTTCATCTACCTAATTTTCAAATGAATAATAAAGTTAGGCACTTGACCCTAATTCATAAACTGATTAAGACACTAGACATGAGGATGCACCGAGACATAGTTCATGTTTCCTTAATTAAATCAAAATTGTAATTCTCGCAATGACTTAACCTACAGTGAAACTCCAGTACACCGGAATTTGAGTTTGAACATTACACTCAAATCCTCCTGACAATTGGGGACATTTATTAATGTCACAAATGGATCACCGGAGTAGAATAAGTCTAGGGTCTAAGTGGCGAAGGCGATGACAACACTGCTTATATGTGCTTTAACGAGGGATACGAAGTGAAATTATTAGAATAGTATCGCCTACCTCCCGACCTTCAATGAGGGGAGAGGATAAGAACCGATGATACTAATCGCCAACTTTTAGTCAGATTGTTGCCCCCGATGCTCTTAAGTCGTCAGTAGTCCTAGACAGATTAGAGTGACTAGTCTGTGGACTACACTACTTTACAAAATATTTACAAAAAAAAATAAAAATAAATAAATAATTCTTTTGTCTGTTAAAGTGAACTGTGCATGTAAATCTAAACAGCAACTTTTGCATGAAATATTAAAGAAGTTTAGTAAAACTTACAAAGGTCAACGACTAGTTACTTGGATTGAGGTTAAAGACTGTCTTCCGTAGATTGTCGGGTCGGTAACTCTTACCCAAGATTGAGAAGCACACAGTACAGCTCTGAGCCCCCACCTTTACTGATGTCCTATACCTAGTCTTGGTCTTCCATATGTGACCGCGGATTTTGCTTTACCTGTTTGTATTTTGCTACGACTCATTTTTTCTGACTTTCGTGCTGGGTTTTCTTGCTTTGCTTATTTTTCTTGCAAGTTTATTTAAATTTGCTGCAAATCATATTATGTTAACAATGTTAATCACGCAACAATAGCAGATGTCCAGTTACATTTTTACAGTTTATTTGCAGTATTTTGCTATTCAAATACATTTTATTTACCTGTAATTTACTTATTCTACATGTAAAACAAAACCATGAAACACACCTGGTAAAACCTTTTAAACCTTAGACTTCATGACTGCTACTTCGACGAGGAGTTTGGAGCAACTTCGTGGGCAACGCAACGAAGAGCTTGGAGCAGACACAGGTGGAGGTGATCGTCGTTCTACAACAGCAAAACAAGTCTACACCAGCTAAATTTTCCTAATCTAAATAACAACACTTAGGGCTTCGAGGTAGCTCGCCCAGCGCGACGTAAATCCTCATGTCTTTTTTAGGCTCCTGTACAACCATATTGTGCAGCTAAGTCCTAATTCACTTTAGGTTATGAGGTTGTCGTTCGTTACGATGTACACCCTCATCTCTTTGCGGGCTATTTGCATAATCAGATATTATGCAAATGTAAGTCTCAAATAATAAAATTGACAGGATTGAACAATTGAATAACATCATCTCCAAAATGCAGTCACACAGTAAGATAATTTAGAAAGTCATTGAGGGTTATCCTCAGTATCAGTGACATCACATATTTTTTCCTTCCTTTGGACTCCTGAAAATAACTGTTCTGATTTGAGCTACTCCCACTTGATTTTCCACATCCTACCATGAAAACTATTTTTTTCAATTTTCAAAAAGTTGATCGACATTGACATCTTGGCATCTGTATAATCACATATCCATATTGCATTCTATGGTTGTCTTCGTGGGTGGCACTGTTATTTATGTTAAATTTGTGTATCCTTCATTTACTCCAACTGTTGTTGTCTTCATGGGTGGCACTGTTATTTATGGTGTTTACAAGTATCTTCGTGGGTGTTTGTAAGCTGAAAAGATGAAGAGTTGAGTTTGTTTATCGTGCCCAGGGTGAGTATTATTGTTTTTTGTATGTATAGCTAGTTTTTTGTGTTTGCACTCAATTTGTTGGCTCACGTGGATTGATATTTGCTCAATATTTTCAGTAAGTATCTATTTTGAAAACGATTGAAGCTTTAAAACTTTATTAATTTTATATTCTAAACAAATGTTTTATTTACTCTGGTCTTTGAAAATATATACATTTTCAAAAAGTCAAACCAAACATCCCCTTTGGCGCAGCTGCAGCTGCGCTGCCCCAGGAAGCAGCTGTGGAGAAGCAACTGTGGGGAAGCTGGTTGTCTGTTTGGTGCAGCTGCGTGAAACCAGCTGTCGGTCAGCTGTTTATGAAAAAAAAGACAATAGTACCCCTGTTTTGTAAAATTGTTTAAAAGAATAGTATAACAACCATCTGTTTATGAATAAGAACTTTGTATTTACATATCTAACACATAAAC
>JXCR01141696.1:2196-19697 GCA_002079205.1 Phalaenopsis hybrid cultivar | reverse complement strand
ATAACTATATATTTAAGAGTATTTTTAAGAAATTTTTCTTTGCTTATTATATTTATTTATGCAGAATATTGGATCTGAAGATTTAGTACCTTACGATTCAGAATTAGAACGTACTATTAGAAAAATTTGAAAACAATAAAAAGAAATTAAAAATTTAAACGTAATGGTGAATAACTTAGATAATCAAATAAATAGAAATCGACAAAGACCTTTAACAGATTATGTTAATTCAACAGCTGATGAACTTCACTTAACTATTCAAAATTCTGATGTGGCTGCTAATTCATTTGAGCTTAAACCTGTTATTGTCCAAATGGTAAAAAATAATCAATTTTGAGGAAAACCTACTGAAGATCCTAACTTACATCTTGCTAGTTTTCTTGAAATATGTGTTACTTTTAAATATAATGGAGTGTCTAATGATGTTGTTAGGCTTAGACTTTTTCTTTTTTCATTAAGGGATAAAGCCAAAGCTTGCCTAGTTAAATTCATTAGCACATGGATCTATTAGAACTTGGGGAGAACTATCACAAAAATTCTTGGCTAAATATTTTCTACCTTCAAAAATTGCTAAGCTTAGAAACAATATTACATCCTTTTGTCACTTTGAAGGGGAATCGATATATGAAGCCTGAGAAAGATTTAAGGATCTCCTTAGAAAATGTCCACACCATGATTTACCAGATTGGTTAATAATTTAAGCTTTTGACACTTGTTTAGTAAGATCACTTAGATCTATTATAGATGTTGTTGCTGGTGGATCTTTAATGTCAGAACCTTTTTAGGAAGCATACTCTTTAATAGAAGAAATGACTACTAACAATTTTCAATGGCCCTCAGAACATGTAAATCCTAAGAGAATAGCTAGAATTCATGACTCTGATGCAATGTCTATTTTAGCATCTTAAATTGCAGCAATATCAAAAAATGATCAAATTGGAGTGCACTATCCTCAAATACCACTAGTATTAGAAGAAAATTTGCTAGGACAGATAATTGATACTCAATCATCTTATGAAACTTTGAATGCTAATAATAATCAAAATAACATTCCTAATTCTAACTATTACAACCCTGAATGGAAAAATAACCTTAATTTTAGTTGGAATAATTATAACTATTAAATGAACCCCTCATGAAATTTAGATAACCAAGGAAATCCTAATTATCAACCTTATTATCCTTCTAGATTTAACTCTAATCCTAACCTACAGGTTAACGAAAAGAAGTTAACGATGGAAGAGGTATTTTTGAATATGGGAAATCAAATACAACATCAAGGGGCTGCTATTAGATATATTGAAAATAAATTAGGACATTTTGCTACTGCACTTAGTAACAGACCTTCAGGAAATCGTTCGAGTACTGTGGAAGTTAATCCCAAAGATCAAAATAAGGAGCAAATTAAAGCAATTCAATTATGAAGTGGAAAAGAAATTTGAAATAAAAATCCAAAGAGAAATTGAAGTTGATGAAGAGAAGGAAGAGATGGAAAGTGACCATGATGATAATGACCTAACACAAGTTCCCTAAGAAAAAACCATTACCTCTATTTCCTCAATGAATAAAGCAGAAGAATAAAGACAAATAATTTATAAAATTTTTAGAAATCCTTAAAAAGTTAACGATAAACATTCCTTTCATTAAGGCTTTGGAACAAATGCCAAGTTATGTGAAATTTTTGAAAGATATATTAAACAAAAAAGTAAGTTTGCAGATCATGAGACTATTGCACTCAGTGAAGAGTGTAACGCTATTATCCAGAAAAAGCTTCCTGAAAAATTAAAAGATCCTGGTAGTTTTACTATACCTTGTGCAATTTGTGAAAAATTTTATGGAAATGTCTTATGTGATTTAGGAGCGAGTATCAATCTTATGCCTCTATCATTTTTTAAACATTTAAATTTAGGAGGGATTTCCCCCAATAACCTATCCTAAAGGAGTTATAGAAGATGTATTAGTAAAAGTGGATAAATTTTTTTTCTTGTAGACTTTATAGTATTAGATATGGAGGAAAATAAAGAGATTTCTATTATGTTGGGGAGACCATTTCTTGTAACAAGGAGAGTTGTGATAGATGTACAAAAAGAGATTTAATAATGAGATTTAATGTTCAAGAAGTAAAATTTAATATTACAAAATCTATGAAATATCCTGAATAAAAAGAGACAATGAATGTTTTAGGATGGAAATCACTGATTATCTAAGTAATGAGCAATTTAAGAAAGAGTTTTAAGAAAAACTTAAGCAAGAAGAATTTAGTAAAAATGAGAATGAAATAAAAGAAAATAATTTAGATTATATTTAGGACAAATTTGAAACTTTAGATTTGTTGGAAAATGATAATAAAAATCTTATTCCTTCAATTATTAAACCACCTGAACTTGAACTGAAAGTATTACCTGCTCACTTAAAATATGTGTTTTTAGGAGATTCATCTACATTGTATGTTATTGTATCTATAAATTTATTTGAAATTCAAGAATAACAATTAATAAAAATGTTAAAAAGATATAAAAAGGCTTTTGGATGGACTTTAGCAGATATTAAAGGGATTAGTCCTTCAATTTGTATGCACAAAATTTTATTAGATGATCAATATGAACCTAAAGCTGATCCTTAAAGGAGATTAAACCTAATAATGAAAGAAGTTGTTAAAAAAGAAATTTTAAAATGGTTAGATGCTGAAATTATATATCATATTTTAGATATTGCTTGGGTAAGTCCAATTCACTGTGTTCCAATGAAAGGAGGAGTGACTGTTGAAGTAAATGAGAAAAATGAATTAATTCCAATAAGACAAATTACTGGTTGGCGAATTTGTATAGACTATATAAAATTAAACTTGGCCACCAGGTAAGATCACTTTCCTTTACCCTTTCTAGATCAAATGTTGGATAGATTGGCTGGAAACAAATATTATTGCCTTTTAGATGGATATGTCGGTTATCATCAAATTTTAATTGCTCCTGAGGATCAAGAAAAGACAACATTTTCAAGCTTATGGAACATTTGTTTTTCATAGAATGTCTTTTGGACTATGCAATGCACCTGTGATATTTCAAAGATGTATGATCTGAATATTTAGTAATTTGATTGAACATGGAATGAAAATATTTATGGATGATTTCTCCATGTTCGGGACTTCATCTGAATTATGTTTAAATAATTTAGAAAAATTTATTAAATTATGTGAAAAAATCAATCTAGTACTAAATTGGGAAAAATGTCAATTTATGGTTGCAAGAAGAATTGTACTTGGGCATAAAATTTTTGAAAAATGGCATGGAAGTAGATCCTGTAAAAATTTAAGTTATTGAAAAATTACCACCACTGACTATGGTCAGAGAGGTAAGAAGTTTTTTAAGACACGCTGGTTTCTACAGGTGCTACATAAATTTTTTTTTTAAAAATAACTAAGTCATTATGCCAACTTTTAGAAAATACAAAATTTAATTTTAATGAGGAATGCATAAAAGCATTTCAATTATGACCGACTTTTTTATAAACCGACAAATACAAGAATTTGACAGCGCTACTAGAAGATTAAAATTCTCTGCAACAACTCCAAAAGCTTGACCAGCGACTTTATATATGCTTAATAATATAAGATAAATCTGGACGTAATAAATATTCAATAATTGTAAAGTCACATTTATCAATGCAAGTATACATATCGTTCAAGTAATATAGGGCTCTAATGGAGTCCTACATATCAATCCCACAGAGAGTGGTTTAGAACTACAAACTAAGATTTTAGAAAAGANATTTACTTTTAAAATAATATATTCTTTACAATTTTCACTTCACCTACCCGGCAACGGTGCCAAAAACTTGATCCCAAAACAGCTTACATGCAACAGTATTGACCGTGACTTTATATATGCTTAAAAATATAAGTATTTAATACTGCTACTAGGAGATTTAATTTCTCAGCAACTGTACCAAAACTTAATAACAGTTATAGATTCAATAAAGATGGATGTATAAAATATTCAATAATTGATAAATCATATATATATATATATGATTATAAAGATGTATAGATATAATATTCAATAATGTTAAAGTCAAATTAAAAATACAAGATAAATATGGACTTAATAAATATTCAATAATTGTAAAGTCACACTTATCAACGTATAGATTCGATAAAGATGGATGTATAAAATATTTAATAATTGTAAAGTCACACTTATCAACGCAAGTATACGTATCACTCAAGTAATATAGGGCTCTAATAGAGTGTAAAGTCACACTTAATATGTTTGATTTAATAAAGATGTATATATATATAATATTCAATAATGTTAAAGTCAAATTTGTCAACACAATTATACATATCGCTCAAGTAATATAGGGCTCTAATGGAGTCCTAGATATCAATCCCACAGGGAGTAGTTTAGAATTATGGACTAAGACCTATACGTATCGCATAGTAAAATATTCAATAATTGTAAAGTCACACTTATCAACGCAAGTATATGTATCGCTCAAGTACTACGGGGCTCTAATGGAGTCCTAGATATCGATCCCATAGGGAGTAATATTAGAACTACAAACTAAGACTTTTCTAATGGAGTCCTAGATATCGATCCCACAGGGAGTAATATTAGAACTACAAACTAAGATTTGTAATGGAGTCCTAGATATCGATCCCACAGGGAGTAATATTAGAACTACGAACTAAGATATTATAAAAAGCAATACTCAATCGAAACAATGGAATTCAATTTGCTTATCTGTCAGTAATAGGCAATTGAAATAAATATGTAGTTTTACAACTATTAAATAACTAATGATACTAATGAAGGTTTAAATGTGATATTCAATATATAAGAAAGTGTTATTCTCCTTGTCAAGAAATTATACTGAATAGATAAAGTAAATTAGTTCAAATTATATTGTGTCAAATAGGAGCATACATATTCTTTATCCTTTGGTCCTGACATAAAGANATTTTAGAAAAGCAATACTTAATCACAATAATGGAATTCAAATTACTTATCTGTCACTAATAGGAAATTGAAATAAATATGTAATTTTTGNATAGGGCTCTAATGGAGTCCTAGATATCGATCCCACAGGGAGTAGTTTAGAATTACGAACTAAGATTTTAGAGAAAGCAATACTTTAATCACAACAATGAGGTTCAATTTGTTTATCTGTCACTAATAGGCAATTGCAATAAATGTATAATTTTAATAACTATTAAATAACGAATGATACTAATGATGGTTTAAATGTGATATTCAATATAAGAAAACATCATTCTACTTGTCAAGAAATTATAGTGAATGAATAAAGTGAATTGGTTCAAATTATATTGTGCAAAATAGGAGCATGACTATTCTTTACCCTTTGGTCCAANTATTTGGCACAATACAAATTGAATTGATTCACTTTATCCATTCACTATAATTTCTTGACAAGGAGAAGGATGTTGTTTTATATATTGAATATCACATTAGAGCCTTCATTAGTATAATTTNGTCCAAGCATAAAGAACATTGACTAATCCTACGTTTGTTTATTGAATCTGCGGCTAGGCTGGGAGGATACCGACTCTCACTTCAGAGGTCTCATGTTCCCCTCGCCTGAGGGCTAACATCTACACTTCAACACCCGAACAATAGANAAGGCCCTTGGAAGTTGGGTGCAAATAAATAGGGAAATAATATTATCGGGCGTAGAATTAGAGATTTTAGAGAGACAGACTAAAATCCCCAATTCGGTCATATCGTTTGGGTGCTGAAGTGTAGATGTTAGCTTTCAGGTGAGGGGAACGTGGGAGCTCCAAAGTGAGAGTCGGTATCCTCCCAGCCTAGCGGCAAATTCAGTAAATAAGCGTAGGATTAATCAATGTTCTTTATATCTAGACCAAAGGGTAAAGAATAGGTATGCTCCTATTTGTCAGCAATATAATTTGAACTGATTCACTTTATCCATTCACTATAATTTCTTGACAAGGAGAATGATTCCAATGTTCTTTATGCCTGGACCCAAGGGTAAAGAATAGGTATGCTCCTATTTGACACAATATACATTTGACTAATTCATTTTATCCATTCACTATAATTTCTTGACAAGGAGAAGGATTCTTTCTTATATATCGAATATCACAATTAAACCCTACTTTATATCATCAGTTATTTATTAGTTATTAAAATTATCTATTTATTTCAATTTCATATTTNTTGGAGATTTTAGAGTGACAGACTAAAATCCCCAATTCGGTCCTATCATTTGGGTGCTGAAGTGTAGATGTTTGCCCTCTGGCGAGGGGAACGTGGGAGCTCCAAAGTGAGAGCCGGTATCCTCCCAGCCTAACCGCAGATTCAGTAAACAAGCGTAGGATTAGTCAATGTTCTTTATGTTTGGACCAAAGGGTAAGGAATAGCNTAAAGTGTAGATGTTAGCCCTCAGATGAGGGGAACGTGGGAGCTCCGAAGTGAGAGCCGGTATCCTCCCAGCATAACCGCAGATTCAGTAAACTAGCGTATGATTAGTCAATATTTTTATGCCTGGACCAAATGTTAAAGAATAGACAGTAAACAAGCGTAGGATTAGTCAATGTTCTTTATGTCAGGACCAAAGGGTAAAGAATAGGTGGCTCCTATTTGGCACAATATAATTTGAACTAATTCACTTTATCCATTCACTATAATTTCTTGCCAAAGAGAAGGATGCTTTCTTATTTATTGAATATCACATTTAAACCTTCATTAGTATTATTAGTTATTTAGTAGCTATTAAAATTACGTAATTATTTCAATTGCTTATTAGTGACGAATAAGAAAATTGAACTTCGTTGTTGTGATTAAAGTATTGTTTTTCTAAAATCTTAGTTCGTAGTTCTAATCTTACTCCCTGTGGGATCGATATCTAGGACTCCTTTAGAGCCCTATATTACTTGAGTGATATTATTACTCCCTGTGGGATTGATATCTAAGACTCCATTAGAGCCCTATATTACTTGAGTGATACGTATTACTCCCTGTGGGATTGATATCTAAGACTCCATTAGAGCCCTATATTACTTGAGTGATACGTATACTTGCATTGATAAGTGTGACTTTACAATTATTGAATATTTTATACATACATCTTTATTTATACTTGCGTTGATAAGTGTGACTTTATAATTATTGAATATTTATTACATCCATATTTATCTTATATTTTTAAGCTTATATAAAGCCGCGGTCATCAACCACCACTATTTAGCATCCCCTTCCTCCTTAAAACGTCATTTTCGACCTAGGGCTTGAGAGATCTTGGATTGGGAGGCAAATTCAAGGCTTTTTGACACCGGATTTGATCATCTCTAGGTAAGAGCTTCACTCCAAGCTAAAAATATTTGATTTTCACTATGGCGGATTTGATCATCTCTTGGTAAGAGCTTCACTCCAAACTAAAAATATTTGATTTTCACCATTGATTTCTTCCACATTTAAATTTGATCATCTCTAGGTAAGAGCTTCACTCCAAACTAAAAATATTTGATTTTCACCATGGATTTCTTTCACATTGAGGAGATCCAAAAAAATTGAGAATGTGAAGAAAATTTGGAAAGAAATTCATGGATCTTAATGTTGAACTCTTAGAATTACTATTAGAAGCCATTATTTGCATATTTGAAGAAATTTTTGGAATTTTTTTATAATTTGATTAGATTGAAATGGCTCCATGTCAAAAGAGATAGATTGAGTTCGACGACTCTCTCTTCGTAAATGCAAAAGCTCAATCAAGACTTACTTCAATATTTAAAGGAAAGAAGTGTATACAAGATCGAGTTTTTGAAAGTCCGGGATGAGAAATTGAACGAGTTATTGCCGAGCAGAGGTGTGAAAACTTTTGTTACACCACCAAAAAAGCTGATGCAAATGTTGTGAAGGAGTTCTACGCCAACGTATTCTATTCTGAAAATGAAAACATTCAAGTGCGGGGATTTCCTGTTGAATTTACTGCTGCCCGCATCAACACCTTTTACGAAGTCCCAGACTCTTATAACTGCCAATATGAATCCTTCAGTACTATGGAAGTCCCCCTGAATGATGTGATCAACTTTCTCACTGATGGGAAAGGAAAATGGAAGATAAAGCAGCGAGAACGGGTAAAAGTTTTTTGCTTTCATGTTGAATGTCACCTCTAAAGCGTGGCACTATTTTATTTCTTCTACTCTGTTACCAACTTATCACCATAGTGAGGTAACTAGAGATAGAGCTATTCTAAATTTCTATATTCAGAATAATAGAACTATAAAGGTGGGGAGAATTATTTTTAAGAATATATTGACTACGACGAGGAGTGAGACAATTGGAGGTCTAGGACATCCTGGCTTTATTTATGCAATTTGTAAACTTCCTAGATGAAGAATGGGTTTACCCTATGAAACCCATTAGTAAGGCCAATTTGAAAACTTATGAATCTCATGAGAAAAGGAGAACTGGAAGTAGAAGTCAAGAACTTTCTACTAGTAGAGATGTTCCCTCTACAAGTTATGACCTTCCACCTTCTAGTTCCCCCACCCTTACTGATTTGATGAATGAGTTGACCTTGCAGTGGAAGAGCATAGAATTAATAAATGAAAATATTAGAGGGTTAGAACATCGACAGGATTGTGATAGTGAGTACCTGCAGAGGCATTCAAATTTTGAGGTAGCTTATTACGAAGCTTAGGCCCGACACTACAGAGGTGAGCCTGATGTTACTTTCCCTGAGTGCCCCTGATATACTCAGTATCACCCCAATCCACCTATTGATCAAGGAGATGAAGAAATAGTTTGGGATTTTGATATTTGAATGTAATTGATGTACTTGTACTTGTACTTTTATTTCTGTGATTTTTTGTAATAGAAATGGATGTTTATGTGTATTTGGACTTTCATTTTTATTATTATATGGTACTTGGATAATTTTAATTTTTGTTAGAAATTTAGTGTTATAGTTAAATTTGCATGTGTAGTTTAATATATGTTGAGTAGTATTTTGTGGATTGTAATGTAATGTGATTTTTATTTTGCATTTTAATTTTAATTATTTTGTTTAGTATTGTGGTTGTGTTAGGAAATATTGTTCTTGTTTAATTTTTTAATTTTATCCTTATTTCAAAATTTCATTACCCAGAAATTTCTCTAATGATTTATATATGTAGAAAGCTCCTAATAATACAGACCAGGTAAAGTAGAAATGTTGAGAAGGCCTGCAAAAATTTCAGAATGGTAAAAATGCCTAAAATACTGAGATATGTTTAATATTTAGAGTTTTTCTTTCCACATATATTATTTCATATTGAAAAATTTAAGTTTGGGGGAGGGAAGAAAAATATTAACTATTAGATGTCCTTTATTTCAATGTTTTCAAAAATTATCTATATGATTTTATGTAGTGAATTTAATTCAAGTAACTATATTTTTCTAGCTATTTAAATATTATAGTAGATTTAAAAGAATATTTTGTAATGAAAATCAATTTTGTAACTTAAGATATTTAGTATAAGAGAATAAGATTATAGTTTACTATTAAAAGTAAAGGAAACTATATTTTGAAGTATTAAGAATCTTGGAAATTCATTTGAGAAGAAAAGAGTGGAAAATTAATTTTGTAACTTAAGATATTTAGTATAAGAGAATAAGATTATAGTTAAGTATTTAAAAATGAAAATTAATTTTGTAACTTAGGATATTTAGTATAAGAGAATAAGATTATAGTTAACTATTTAAAGTAAAGGAAACTATATTTTGAAGTATTAAGAATTTGGAAATTCATTTGAGAAGAAAAGATTGGAGCTCAATGTTGTAAAGACTATGAAATATTTATAAGGTAAAGAAATGCTTTGAGTTTCAAATTTAGGGAAAGAAAAGTGGAAGTATTAAGAGTCTGGAAATTCATTTGAGAAGAAAAGATTGGGGCTCAATGATGTAAAAACTTGAAATATTTATAAGGTAAAGGAATGCTTTGAGTTTCAAATTTAGGGAAAGAAAGGTGAAGTTCATTGAAGTATTAAGAATCTGGAAATTCATTTGAGAAGAAAAGATTGCGGCTCAATGATGTAAAGGCTATGTTTAAGAATCTGGGAATTCATTTGAGAAGAAAAGATTGGGGCTCAATGATGTAAAAACTATGAAATGTAAGAATCTGAAAAATCATTTGAGAAGAAAAGATTGGGGCTCAATGATGTAAAAGCTATGAAATATCTCTGGAAATTCATTTGAAAAGAAAAGATTGGGGCTCAATGATGTAAGAACTATGAAATATTTATAAGTTCATTTGAGACACATTTGAGAAAAAAAGATTGGGGCTCAATGATGTAAAAACTATGAAATATTTATAAGGTAAGACATTTGAGAAGAAAAGATTGGGATTCAATGATGTGAAAATTATGAAATATTTATGAGGTAAGCAATTAGAAGAAAAGATTGGGGCTCAATGATGTAAAAACTATGAAATATCTATAAGGTAAAGGAGTGTTGAGTTTCAAATTTAGGGAAAGAAAGCGAGATTATTAAAGGCTATCCAGATATAGTAATCTTCACTTGAAAAAGAAAAAGAAAGGATTGACAGCAATCTTATTAAAGGCTATCCAGATATAGTAATCTTCACTTGAAAAAGAAAAAGAAAGGATTGACAATATAAAGGCTATCCAGATATAGTAATCCTCACTTGAAAAAGGAAAAAGAAAGGATTGACAACAAACCCTGAAAGGCTATCCAGATATAGTAATCCTCACTTGAAAAAGGAAAAAGAAAGGATTGACAACAATTAGGCTATCCAGATATAATAATCCTCACTTGAAAAAGGAAAAAGAAAGGATTGAAAACAATCCCTAAAAAGAAAAGAAAAATATATAAGATTGAAAGCAATCCAAATATAAAAGAGAATAGAAAAAGAAAGAAAAAAATATAAAAGTGAGGAGAAGCTTGAGGATATGCCTAATCAAAAATTGGCTTCACTGGACCTGCCTAAAGGGAAAACCTAATACATTCCTGAACTTATATTTATGAAATAGATCTTTTACTAGTACTGTTCCCATGAAATTCCTATCATTTGAATATTCTAAGTGACTTAATATTGCAACATATAGTTATTCTTGAAATGAATAGAAGACTAGAACTCTTAAACTGGATGACTAGATAATCTTGTGGCTACAAAGTTAATTCAATTACTTGAATTTTTTCTGAAAATATCACTACGATATTTATTTAAATCAAACTTATAGTATTTTTGAATTAAATATTTACTACGCTAAATCATAAATTTTATATAGTACTTGAATGTGAAGAATTGAACTTGGGCGCCGACGGTGCCATTGACCCCGCCGACGGCAAGATTTTCCCAAGACTCCAGAATTAATTCATTAAGAAAGTCCGCTGACGGTGCCTTCAAAGCCGCCGACGGCGAGCTCAGCAGTTATGTCCAACCAGACTTTGGATGAGGACAAATTTTGAAGGGATGCTTAGGCAACTCTTGGGAAAGCTCATCCACAAATTTAAAAGAAGATTTTGGCCAAAAATTGAGAAGACTCTAGAGGTCCTAGAGGTTATAGAGGTTCCATTAGTGTGTAGAGAGTTTGCTAGAGTGTCAAAAATGTGAGGAATTCTTTGAGAGATTGTAAGAGTGGAAAAAGTGAGAGATTTCTTCCTCCTTGCTGCTTCGAAGAGGAATTCTGTGTGTTGTAAAGAAAGAAAGAGATTCAGAGAAATTTTAAGGAGTTTTCTTGGGAGAAATTAGAGATAAGTTTATTTATTGTTATAGTTTGTATGACTTTCATTTCATATATGAATTCCGAGTTTTGTTGTGTTTTTTCAAAGAGATATGAGTAGTTTTCTCTGTCTTTCTTTTTGTCTTGAGATTTGTGAAATGGTGATTTGAATTGGTGAAACCATGAAAATGTTTAAGAAATTGTGATGATCTTTTCACTTCGATCTTAATTTACTTTCAATTTGGCCAATTGATTTGTTAAAAAATGTTTAGTTTTACAACTAAAGTGAAGATTACATCCAAGATTCAGGGAGGTCAAAGCCTTAGAAGTTGGGTGCAAATAAATAGTGAAATAATATTATCGGGCGTAGAATTAGAGATTTTAGAGTGACATACTAAAATCCCCAATTCGGTCCTATCATTTGGGTGCTGAAGTGTAGATGTTAGCCCTCAGGCGAGAGGAACGTGGGAGCTCCGAAGTGAGATCCGGTATCCTCCTAGCCTAACCGCAGATTCAGTAAACAAGCTTAGGATTAGTCAATGTTCTTTATGCCTCGACCAAAGGGTAAAAATAAGTATGCTCATATTAGGCACAAAATAATTTGAACTAATTTACTTTATCCATTTACTATAATTTCTTGACAAGGAGAAGGATGCTTTCTTATATATTGAATATCACATTTGAACCTTCATTAATATCATTAATTATTTAATAGTTATTAAAATTACATATTTATTTCAATTGCCTATTAGTGAGAGATAAACAAATTGAACTTCATTGTTCTGATTAAAGTATTGCTTTTCTAAAATCTTAGTTTGTAGTTCTAATCTTACTCCCTATGGGATCGATATCTAGGACTCAATTAGAGTCCTATGTTACTTGAGCGATACGTATACTTGCGTTGATAAGTGCAACTTTACAATTATTGAATATTTATTTTGTCCATATTTATCGAATCTATAACTGTTATTAAGGATTTAGTACAGTTGCTGAGGAAGTAAATCTTTTAGCAGCATTATTAAATACTTATATTTTTAAACATATATAAAATCGTAGTCAGCCAACACTAGACATGGAGAAAGAAGAATATATAGTAGCTCCTAGGTACCGTGACACTAACACAACGGTGCTATAGAAGAATATATAGTAGCACACTGATGCCACATGATGGTGCCCCAGTGTCAGTACCTGATTTCTGACATTTTGAGCAGTTCCAACTTTGGTTCAATATGGAGATGATATAAATTGGAAGTGAACAAAAATGTGGGGGCTCTTTCTTATATTTCTTCAACCAAAAAAAAATACTTAAGAGAAAAAGGATAAGGGAGAAGGACAGAAGATGATTAAATAAGAGTGGAGTAGCGAGACTTGAGAGAACCAGTGTCGGTTGCCAAATTAAAAGTTATCGGTTGCCAGAATGGATATCTCGATTCCTGGTTTAATTTAATATATATACATATATATATATATATATATATTTAAAATAATATTTTAAATTTCAAAATACAAGATCAAACTGATCTCATATCAGCAGTAGTTTAAATAAACAAGCATAATACCATAAGCAATGCATCTATCTCGAAGGGTAGACACACTACTTACTGGTGAGACTCGGATAAATAAACTAAAGAATTTATAATATCTGTTTAAGTGTGTGAAAAAACAATTTTTATGTTCATCGATAAGTTCCCCTATTCAATAAGAAAAAATTAAATAGGGTTTATATTAAGCTTATTTCTTTATAGTTTCCTATAAGGGCAAGCCTCTATAGTTAATTACATCTTAAATAACTGTAGTCGCATAAGAAAACTCTCGATAAAAATCAAGGGATATTATCTTTAAGAATTTCCAGAGGATAGAACTTTTGAAAAGATCAGAAAAAGAGGTGTGAAATGAGAACGACTCAAATGTGGAACATTTTAGTTTAGAATCCAAAAGAAGAAAAACTAGAGGTTGTCATGGATCCTAAGGAAAAACTCAGAGACTTCCCTAACTATCCTATAGTTTAGCTTCAATTTCAGAGATAATTATTTAAATGTTTCATCCTACTAATTTTGTTAATTAGGGCTTACATTTATGTGAAACGGTCACACAAACATCCTAGAAGATGTGAGGATTTAGGTTGTGATGAAGGAAAACCTCAAAATCCTAAAACGAGTTAGAGCTTAAATTGTATAACAGAGCCACATAAAGGCCTAAAGAAAAATTTGAGGATTTATGTTGCACTAGACAGATGACCTCGAAGTCCTATGGCTTGATGTTTAATTCTAAGGAAAGATGAGTTATTGTAGATCTGATACACCTAAAATATATAGTATATTTAGACACATTTTTATACCTATTTTTGAGATATTGTGCTTTAATGAAAGTTATTTTTGTGTTTTTCTTGCAGATACAAGAAAAAACGGTGAAATTGCTTAAAGGAGTGAAAAAGAATCAAATTTGGAGCAAAAATGTGAAAAATGTGCAAAAGAGTTTTGGCGCCTAAGTGCCAGATCCGGAGCTTAAGCGCTGGTTAAATAGAGAAGGCCGCACCTAAGCGTCAGAGACCTCGTGCTTAAGCGCTAGTGGCAGTTATTGGACGAGTAAATTTAGTTTCTACAAATTTTGAAGAGGTTTTTGAGGCACCCATTGTCATAATAGGTGGTTATAACCATCATGGATGAAAATTATCATGAAAGGATGCATCTCTTGGGGAAATACATCGAATCTAGATATATTTTGAAGAGAAACCAAGGCACCTTTTGGAAAATTATAAAAGAAAGAAGATTGAGACTTTGGAAGAGGTCCTAAAATTAATGTAAAGTTTTGAAAGTTCTCATTTGGGGAGTTAGTTCAGAGAGATTTTCAGGCACCACTTTTACCTTTATTTTATCCTTTTTGTTATTTTATTTTGAGTGACTGTAAAGTGAAGAGAATCAAAGGAACTTCAAGCGTTTGGTGGAGGGCTTGAGATAAGTTTTATCTTTTTGTTTTGAGACTACTTTTAGTTTTAATTGAGAGTTGTTGTTGGTTTGACAATGATTTATTCTTTTAACTAAAGTGTGGTTTCGTTTTCTCCATTGATTCTGAGTAGTTTTCTTTGTCTTTCTTCTTAAAATGATAAATAATTAAGTTTTGGATGAAAGTTGTGGAAAGTATTAATCTTCAATGTTGGAAGTAGTTATGATGATTTAAATCATGCACTTCATTTACTTCTTGATTTGGCCAATCCAGATGTTAAAATTTTTTGTGAGAACATTTAAGAACCGGGCTGGTATTGTCTCAGTCAACAATTGGAAAGAATCATATGAGGTTGTATCAATGAGAATGTAGTTCATATGATTGAGTGCAAATAATTAGGAAATATTCATTAAAGGGTGTAGAGTTAGAGGACTAAAATGAAAGGTTAAAGTCCCCAATTTGGTTTATTTTTTTAGGTTTTGATACTAGATGTTAGCCCCCAGGTGTAGGGAATCGAGGGAATTCTAGAGTGAGAGCTAGTATCTTCCCTGTTTAGCCGGTCTTCAGAACTATTCAAAATTTAAATTAGCCAATGTTCTTTATATCATCTCTAGTAAGGTTAAAGAATATTATTGCTCCTATTTTGCACAATAAAATTTGCATAATTCCACAAAAGAATTCCTATACTTATTACTCATTCATAACAAGAAGAAAGATATTTTCATATTTAGTGCTTTTCTGCTACAAAAACTCTAATTATCTTTTTAAACATTGTTTATTGTTCTATCAAAATATTAAAAATACCAAAAATATTTAAATTTTCATTACTGTAAAAATCATCTTTAGTTTAGATAATTATCTTATTATTAAAAATAGAAACTTTGTTGTTCAATAGTGCATATTACGCATTCTTCCCATGGGTTCGATATTCAGGTGTTACTACTTGATAACGATATGTATACTTGCGGAGTATCCCAATATATATAAATTAAAAGTTAAATTCTTATTTTTCTTTTGGATTAAGGTTTTAGTTTTGTTGTGAAGTAAGGAAATATAAATGAAATATAATCTAAATTATTGTTGTACTTTACATATTAGCCGTATCTAGGGATCAAGTTTTTGGCGCCGTTGCTGGAGAGAAATTGATTTTAAAAGCAAATTTCTATTTTTAGAAAGTTTTATTTAAACTTTAAGTTATCTTATCTTATTTTATTTTGTTTTAATTTATTTCATTATAAGTTAGTGTATTTGTAATTTAGGTTTTGAAGAACTAGTGCCCTACGATTTTGAATTAGAAATAACTATTAGAAAAATCTGAAAAACCAAAAAAATTATAAAATTTGAAAAATCCAAAAAAATTATAGAAATGACAGAGCAAAATAATTAAAATGCTGAAATTCATCAAGAGTTTAGACCTTTAAGAGATTATGTAAACCCTACTGTGGATGAACTTCGTTGCAGTATTCAAAAACCTAATGTAGTGGTGTTGACCTCATTTTTTGGTTGAGGTCTAGTCTTTCTCTTTAGTAGCCTAAGGTCTAGCCATAGGACTTTCCTATCGACTATTTTTAGAGAACTAGAAAAGGCACCCTCACCATTAGAAATTCTAAACTCTTCTTTACTGAACTTGAAGTTCCTTATATTGGTCCTAACCTCTAGCACTTAGTGGGTGGGGTCATTATGAGGGAGCTCAAGGAGAGTTCCTATAGGGCTATTTGACCTTAGGGTTGACCTTGGGTGTTGGGCTAGAGCTAAGGCACTCACTTCACTCACAATCACTCACCACCCTAAACCCAAAATTTCTCGACTTTGATTCCTTAATACTTTTGGGATACTCATGTAGATGGTCCTCTAAACCTATTAGACCTAGGCTAGGGTTTAGCTAAGACCAGTACATAGAGGACCCAAATGGGGTTTTGATTGGTCCATGGCTTACTTTTGGTGGTTAGTTCCATAATTTCACCCAAAATACCCATCCTGGCCTTTTGCCCCTAAACTCCCCCATATTACCCAAGTACCATTGAAACCCTAAATTTGGCCAAAATTCTCAAATTTATCCAAAATACCCAAAATTTTCAAAAATCATTTTCAAACCTTTTGAAAACACCCAAATTACCCAAAATCACCAAAAATTGCCAAATTACCAAAATACCCCTCCTTAGCCCAAAATTCAAAAAATTCAAAAAAATCCCAAAAATTTCCAAAACATTCCAATTATTCCCAATTTCATTTTTCTCAACTATTACATGACCCAATTTGGCTAATTTGACCATCATTAACTAAAACCCACAAATTGCCTTTAAAGTCCCAAATTTCCCCAAATTCAATTCAAATGTCCATCAATTTGATCCCAATCTCCAAAAATTTCAATACCAAACTCAAATTAACTCTCAATGTGACCAAAATAAGCTAAATCCATGATCAATTGGCCATGATTTGAGCCCCATTTTGATATAGGTCAAAACCCCAAATTTGGGCACATGACCTAATCTCACGAAATTGAATCAATAGCCCCTTCAATTGGCCATGGTTTATGTTGAAAACTCTTTATAACATTTTTGAACATCAAAATTAACCATAAATTGGCCTTGGTAAAGTCTTGTTGACCTCACTTTTGGTTGAGGTCTAGAAACTTCTTTAGTATCCTAGGTCTAGCCATAGGACTTTCCTATTGACTAGTCTTAGAAAACTAGAAAAGGTACCCCCATCATTAGAAATTCAAAACTCTCCTATTTACTTAACTTGGAGTTCCACATATTGATCTTAACCTCTAGCATTTAGTAGATAAGATCATTATAAGAGAATTCAAGAAGAATCCCTATAGGATTACTTGGCTTTAGGGTCGACCCTGGGT
>JXCR01141694.1:64995-109211 GCA_002079205.1 Phalaenopsis hybrid cultivar | reverse complement strand
AAAAGGTTGAAGCATTACAGTGCCCAACTTCGGGCCCGTTTGGGGCAGCTTATTGGGAGCGGCGGCGTTCTGAAAATGCCGCCTCCTTGTTTGATAAATGCGTTCGCACGAGTATTTTCTTCCTGCACTGCGTCCGCGCTCAATAAAACATATATGTCGTTCGACGCAGTGCAAGCGCGTTTGCGATCCGCATTGCCCTAGGAATTTCGGGGATGCCCTTGATCTCCCTCACTGGTTTCCTTTCTGGTTCGTCGCTCTATAGGAGATTGAACCTTCTTCCTTTCCAATTTTCTTTCCTGATCATCAGGTATCCTTTTGATTTCCCTAGCTGTGATCCTTGGAATGCTTTCTTTGCTCTGATCTTCTTTCTGAGAAGTCTAGATGCAAGAAATGATTTTTTTTTTTTTGAGAAATATGATGACATTAAGGGTTTTTAGCTATTGCCCAGTTTAGATCTATGGCATGAGTTGTTTTCGGCATCCTCTGACTTTTGACATTTTCTTTGGTTTTTGAGTTTTAGGCCTGTTGAGATATGTTTCATTTTCTATGCCTCGATATTTTGGCATTTTAACTGGTTGTTGGATTTGAGTTGCTAGCTGCGATCCTGAAAACCTTCCTTTTCTCTAATCCTTTTTCTAAAAAGTGTAGATACAAGAATCGAATTTTTTTTTTTTTGGTATGAAATATGAGTCCATGAAAGGTTTTTAGCTATAGCCCAATTGAGATATGTGGCATGTGTTGTTTGATGGGAGGTATTGGCTCTTGTTTTGGGCATCTGTTTTGTAGCACGATATTTTGGCATTTTCTCACGTTTTGGCTTTATTTGTTTTATGGAGGGTATTGGCTCCAGTTTTAAGCAAATTGGTGAAGTTATAATTGTTTAGCTGTTGTTTGTGTGATGGAAAATTTGCAGGAATTTCTGTTATGCAGGAATTTTAAATAACCAAATGTTGATTTGGTTATACAATGAAGATTATGGCTTGGTTCTTGAAAACGTATTACGAATTTTTTTAGGCTGGCTGAATTCGTACCTATGTAATCTTACAGATTTTCTTAATAAAATTTTCGTGGATTGCCTTTTGTGGACGTAGACCATTTTCTTAATAAAACTTTCATCGGAAACAATTATTCGATACTTCTACAAAGATATACAAGCACTTGTGAGCTTAGCAGCGCAAAACATTAAGTCGTCTGATCCATCGTTCACAACCATTCCCGAACAAATTGCAAATGATCCCATTACATGTCGTATTTCAAAGTAAGTTTGATTAGTTTGTTACTTTTACTTCAATACCTGTTGAATTGCTAACTGTGAGTTACATAACTGCATTGGAGCAATCGATGGTACGCATGTGGATGCCCGACTACAAAGTCATGAAAGGATCGCGTATATTGGTCATGAAAGGATCGCGTATATTGGTCGGAGTGGTAAAACTATCCAAAATGTGATGGCAGTATATGACTTCAACATCTGCTTCACATTTGTAATGGCGGGGTGGGAAGGAAGTGCACATGACAATCGTCTTTTTTCCAATGCAACTAGGAATAGAACACAGTGTTTCCCTCACCCCCCCTCCAGGTTTGTTCATATTAATTAATGATCTTGTTAATTACATTAATTATTTTAATTAATATTGTCTTTCATAACAGGAAAGTATTATTTGGTAGATGATGAATATCCGATGTTAAGGGGCTACTTGAAGCCCTATCCAGACATCAGATACCATATTCCTGATTTTGAGCGAGTAAGTGGCACGATTCGTGGCAAAAAAGAAATGTTTAACAAACGACACTCTTCTTTACGGGGGGTTATTGAAAGAACATTTGGAGTGTGAAAGAAGAAATGGGTTATCTNAAAGTATTATTTGGTAGATGATGAATATCCGATGTTAAGGGGCTACTTGAAGCCCTATCCAGACATCAGATATCATATTCCTGATTTTGAGCGAGTAAGTGGCACGATTCGTGGCAATAAAGAAATGTTTAACAAACGACACTCTTCTTTACGGGGTGTTATTGAAAGAACATTTGGAGTGTGAAAGAAGAAATGGGTTATCCTACGTGATATGTCATCGTATTCATTTCCCAAATAGGTGCATATTGTGGTGGCCACTATGACACTTCACAACTTCATCCGACGACATCCCTCTCATTCAGATACGGACTTCATTATTTCTGATGATGATCTAATTATTGACTCCCTAGAACCTTCAAGATCTCTAGCTANATTTCCCAAATAGGTGCATATTGTGGTGGCCACTATGACACTTCACAACTTCATCCGACGACATCCCTCTCACTCAGATACGGACTTCATTATTTCTGATGATGATCTAATTATTGACTCCCTAGAACCTTCAGGATCTCTAGCTGCTAACGGTGAGGGTGCAGTCGAGATGGCTGCTCTGAGGGAGTCTATAGCAGATGCTATATATGGCAGCTAATCCAACAAGTCTTTCTTTTCTTCGTATATATGTAGATCAATTTTTATGGTGGTCACTATGACACTTCACAACTTCATCTGACGACTTCCATCTCATTCAGATACGAAATTTGATATTGTTGATGATGATCTAATTATTGACTTCCTAGAACCTTCAGGATCTCTAACTGATAATGAGATCGAGTCTACTGAATATGAAACTTAGGACGGTGAGGTTGCAGCCGAGATGACTGCTCTGAGGGAGTCTATAGCAGATGTTATATATGACAGCTAATCCAGCAAGTCTTTCTTTTCTTCGTATATATGTAGATCAATTTTTATGTGTATTTTATTTTTTTTGGGATAAGTTCTGACATTCGNAACCTTCAGGATCTCTAACTGATAATGAGATCGAGTCTACTGAATATGAAACTTAGGACGGTGAGGTTGCAGTCGAGATGACTGCTCTGAGGGAGTCTATAGCAGATGCTATATATGGCAGCTAATCCAGCAAGTCTTTCTTTTCTTCGTATATATGTAGATCAATTTTTATGTGTATTTTATTTTTTTGGGATAAGTTCTGACATTCGTTTTTTTTTTTGTGTTTTTTTCGCAGTTATACAAGCATATCTTCTAGGATTGATATTATGGACTACCGTCTCCGTTGCTCACGTCACGTTAGTCCCATAGCCTTGGGAGGCAGTTTTACGGTTGTGTCAAGGGTGTTTCAGCTCGTTGCGGTTTCTTCCGGTGTGTTGAGAATTCCACATATTACACTGCTAGCAGTCACGGGAATTTGATGTTTTCGCAGGTTGATTGTGCAGATGAGGATAGGTGTAGTCGTAGTTTGAAATTAAATATTTTAATATTTCTTATTGTAGTTGTATTTGNGTCCCATAGCCTTGGGAGGCAGTTTTACGGTTGTGTAAAGGGTGTTTCAGCTCGTTGCGGTTTCTTCCGGTGGGTTGAGAATTCCACATATTACACTGCTAGCAGTCACGGGAATTCGATGTTTTCGCAGGTTGATTGTGCAGATGAGGACAGGTGTAGCCGTAGTTTGAAATGAAATATTTTAATATTTCTTATTGTAGTTGTATTTATCTTTGTTCTTTTTTTATTTATTTTGGTACTCACGAGAGTGTGAGAACTGTATGTCATACTTTGGAACTGATCTGTGATGATTGTATGCTTCTGCACTATATGTTTATGTACTGCCAATAAGTTATTTTGAATAAATTGTCTCAAACAGTTTTATCAGACAGAGACAGGAATGTCATTTAACCACTAATAAGTTAATCTGAATAAGCTGACCCAAACAGCAAGCCAGATTATTTGANACTCACGAGAGTGTGAGAACTGTATGTCATACTTTGGAACTGATCTGTGATGATTGTATGCTTCTGCACCATATGCTTCTGTACTACCAATAAGTTATTCTGAATAAATTGTCTCAAACAGTTTTATCAGACAGAGGCAGGAATGTCATTTAACCACTAATAAGCTAATTTGAATAAGCTGACTCAAACAGCAAGCCAGATTATTCTGATAATCTGCAGATTATCAGAATAATCTGTTTATCAGCATATTATAAATAATCAATAGCTGCGCCAAACAGACCCTTCAAGATTGTAAAATTTCTCAAATGAAACTCTGAATGATCCACTTGATGTTGATAAAAAAAATTAAAAAAAAAAAGAAGTGAAGGTGATCTGTGATTACTTATATATATATAGTGATCTTAAAAAAAATAGGTGATCTGTGATTACTTAAAAAAAAAAAGGTGATCTGTGATTACTTAAAAAAAATATTCGAAGGTTTGNATATATATATGATATTATTTTACATGATTTCGAGTATATGTGAATGTGAGTGAATTATAAAATGAGATATATCATATATATTTGCTATAATTTAGTTAGACTATTTAATCACTATCGTGTCTTGATTATACTAATCAAGATAAGCGTTGGTGAGAATTTAGTTTGATTGAATCGTCCGCTTCTATTACACCGCAGTTGACCCTTAAGAGGGGACAGTTGGGGTCTGACACACTCTGTTTTTTTGCTCTGAGCTGTAATTCTTTGATTATTCTTTTCACCTATTCCTTCAACTCATTCATCTATTGTACCATGGACTCTAGGTGCAGTTCATGTTTATAGAATCTTCTCGAACATTTGTTTCTCCATGCGAAGCTCATTTTCTAGTTTGTGGTAAATTCACGTTCTTTACATCTTGAAGGATGTTGGATCCTCATTTGTAAGTAATCTCAGATCACCTTCGTAATCAGATCACCTTCGTAAGGGCTTGTAAGAGATGTTTGAACACAAAAAAGAGAAACAAGGAAATGTTTTTATAAGTATGGAGCTTAAATAAGAATTTCCAATAGTCAAGGTCTAGTGTAAACCTTTTAAGGCCCAGTCCCCCTACCTCTTGAGTGGCCTATCCTATTTAAAGGTTTGTTTTGAATCCAGGGGCAGTAACATAAATAGCCAAGCACAAAAGGGGAAAATACTTGAAAATAATAATAATGATGTAGTCGGGTGTATAGCACTTTATATATTATAACACTGTCAGGCTATGAGGTGAATTTGATGAAGTCAACTTGATTTGCTAAGCTAATCCATTGAACTAATTTGTCGAACTGATTGGGTAAATAGTTTTAGTCAAATATATTGATTGAGCTGGCCTTTATCATATTATCTTGTTAAGTCGTTGTTAGTCGGTCGAGCGATTTGATCAAATATGGTTTATGCCTCATGCTTCTACCGAATTTGCTTATAATATTTTGATTGGGCGCATGCCCATGCTTTGAACTTGGTCATAGATTATTTAGCTATACAACGACTTTTTTTTCCTTGATTCTTGTGTTTAAGGTTGCCACCTTTTGTGCCATTGAAAGTTGCTTATGAGAAATAAAAAGAAGGCAATGTTGCCCCTAGAAATAGAGAGTAAACCCCTCATGAAATTTTTTGGAAGGCTTATTAAATAAATTTATCTTAAGATTTTCCAATCCTTAAGCAGTGTGAAGGGATCGGACATGATTTTGCTGTGCCAAGGTGAAGTTATTCCACCTTTAGGATTTGATATTTAAGGAGCCAATTATCTCAGGTGGATCCTATGATTCTGCATACGCAGGATCAGAAGCGGGTGGTGTCCATCCCATAGCGGGACATTCCCACATGTTGGCAGTTGCTAGGTTTGTGGGCTTCATTTTTTTATATTATTTGAAATAAAATTAGGATTATTTTTGCTTGGGAACTATTTTTATTTTGTTAATTTTTTATTTTTGGATTTTTTGTGGTTTATGCAATAAAGACTTTTTCCTCTAGTTTATTCTTACTGAAGTCCTTTATCCTTGGATCTTTCTCAGATAGTGTGCCTGTTGGCTCATTGGATCGAGGTGATCTCTCTCAAATGTCCGATGCCCGATGTGCTATTGAAATATTTTTAGGCATGTGGTTTGCTGTCTAGCCTCATTCCTTTGCCGTTCTCAACCATTGTCATTGTCTCTACTTCAGCTTCTTATCCTACAACTCTCAGAGCCCATCTCCCAACTTTCCCATACCATTTAATAGCTCTTAATGGACGTGATTTGATATGAGAGCCATGTTAACCCTACATCTCTAGGGATTGTTTTTCTACTCATAAACCTAAAATTCACATAAATTAACCTAACCTAGTAACTCCACAAAAATTTATTCATAATCCTAACTCTAACCTTAACTCTAAACAACCCCTCTTTGCAAAGAAGAACAAAACTCTCTTTGTTAGTCAAAACTCTAATTGGGAGAAAAGGGACATTATGTCGTCGAAGAAATACATGCAAAGAGGTTCTATGCAAATGGAGATCCTGTCGCTTTTGAGAGAAGATAATCTAGAGATGCCACCCATAATATAATAGTGATTAACTAAATAGAGAGGAAGAAGTCAACCCCTTTCACAAAAAAATTTCAGACAATGAAGAATCAATGTTCCTAATGATTTGGCATCGAGTACCATAGGAGACGATAACTTTGGGATGAAGATAGACTTATCAAATTTTGACAGACGTTTGGATTCGAATAAATTTATTGACTATAAAAAGTGAAATGAATATTTGAGTACAAGGATATTTTCTAGGAGCAGAGTTAAATTGGCAGCCATCAAGCTCAGAAAGAACGCATTATTGCAAGAGAATATGAAGCGTTTCAACAACAAAAGTAGAAGAACAAGATCATCACATGACTTGATGAAAAGGAAAACACATCACAAATATCTTCCCACACATTACTTGCAGGGTGATTCCTAAAACTCTATAAGTATATGACCGCATTTGACTAACTCGTGTCGAAATGTAAGTTGATGGAACCAAATGAACATACAATGAAGAGGTAACTTGGAGGGTTGATGCCATCGATCAGCAATATGATGCAGTTCCTCTCTTATTGATGCGTACTCGATGTACATACCCTAGCTTTGAAGTTCAAGAAGCAACATCATTAGGGGATCACCACCTTACATTCAGGGATAAATCCTAGGATCAGACAAATAGAGTACGCCTATTAGAGCACCCAACTTGGTCTCTCGTGAGGAGAAATCAACCCAAGGTGAAGAAAAGGTGGGTGCCATTAGTATTATATTTTTTCTAGCTAGGAAATACTTCAAGTGTCACGATCTTAAACACATTGCATCCGATTGTCCGAACAAGAGAGTGATGTCTTTCACTGAGTAGGGAGTAGGGGGTGAAGTTGACAATGACATTGGGGACGAGAAAATGGAGATGTTGAAGAGGAGTAGATGCTAGTGTTTCAATAAATCCATCAAACTAAGCCCATATGTGAGCAATAGTGGCTCCGCCATAACATCTTTTCTATCTATTGGACTGTGAAGAAAAATATGTGTTATCTCATCAGAGACAAAGGTAATTGTGAAAATGTGGTCTCCACTCAATGATATACAAGTTGAGCCTATTTACACAGAAGCAGATCCAACCTTTTCTCTATCTCAGTTTAAAGAAAGGAATGATATCACAATTTATAAGAGTGCTTCAGGGAGTTCTTTATTGGATACAAGTTTAGGAGCAGGTGTTATGATGTGGTATCTATTGACCTTGTTAAATTCTATTGGGTTCTCCGTGGTAGTATGATCATTGTACATGTCATACCGACTATAAGAATACATATTAATTCACCATAGATGAGAAGCACATTATACTCTTACTTCGGAAGGAATCTGATGATGAAATTCATGTAGCTAGGGCTCATGAAAGGCTGGAAGTAATGAGCGAAATAGCAGATCGTTTAAGAAGTCTGGTTTTGCAAATGCTAATCAGAGAGGCATACCATAACACCCTTCAAAATCACCCAACTAAGCGATGACTATGGAAGCTTGCTTTGGCATGGAAGAATACAAAAGAAAGAATCAATTCATTACTCCAAATTATTGTAGCTTTTGGATCAGAATAAAGTAACTGGGTATCGGCCTTTGACAAGGTCATGTCATATTTTATGGATGACAAGAAATTAGTATTATATGAGGCGGCGTAGAAATACCTTGTGAAGAATCCATCCCAAAAATGGTTTGCTTGTTGGCTAAGACGATCCTGGCACTAAGGCATGAAATCGATGTATAATTTACATGTAACACCAGCACATTGGTTTTTTCAGTTGTTCCCTCTCTGCCTCGGTTGAGGTTGCTAGTATATTTTCTTTAAGCATCAACCCTAGAGATCTTGCATTGCTCTATCGAATGGTTGAGAATCTTGTTTTTGGGGCATCTTATGGAGTCATGGATCACATGACTTCCTGTGGTAAAGCCAACAAACTTTTTGCAATGGTTTGTTAGCTTTTAGAGGTGATGGAACTAGTCTCAGTTCCCACTCACATATGCTTTTGAGGCATTAATCTAGAATATGTGTGTTAGCAACTCATTATCCTGTTTGGTGGAGAACACATTTGTACTCATAAATGTTGGTGATGTTGAATTTGACAACTATGAAGAGGAGGATACTGAGCTGTTTAGGAATGAAGCTTCCCTTGATTATTTGTGCAAACTTCCCACGCATAGATATGAGGTCGCATAGGGAAAGAAGCTTCCAGAGTCATTACCTGGACATATATTTTAAGAAAGGTGTTGATCACGATGATACAATTATTGTCATTGATTCTAGACGGAGCTAAACAATTAAGGCACATACCAAACATTCGTTCTCTGAAAATTTTCAAGTTGAGGCTTTCAAAGCACTTCTAAATGCAGTGACAACAGAAAAACTTTTTGCACTAGGAGGACTAATGTATCAGTGTCACTACAGCTATAGTGATTATTGAATTGGCCCTGATGGAATAGACAACCATGTCGAATCGGTGCAAGAAATACAACTTTGTAGTTCACCTAAGTAGACAAATTTATTTTATGCAAAATTACTGGAGGTGGCTCAAATAGTACTGCGCAGTGGAGTTAAAAAATTATTAAGCAAAATGCTAAATATTAAAAGCAGGCAAACAATTCCAGGAGATATCATATTTTTAAGGAATGATACTTAGCATGGATCAAATTAAAAAAAAGGAGATTTTCTACAGGTTCTTTTGAAAAGCTCAGGTTTGCAGTTGATGGTCTATCAGAATTACTAAGTGAATTAATAATAATGCCTATAAGATTATATTTTGGGAAACTAAATATCTTTTGNTATTAAAAGCAGGCAAACAATTCCAGGAGATATCATATTTTTAAGGAATGTTACTTAGCATGGATCAAATTAAAAAAAGAGATTTTCACAAGTTCTTTTGAAAAGCTCAGGCTTGCAGTTGATGGTCTATCAGAATTACCAAGTGAATTAATAATAATGACTATAATATTATATATTGGGAGACTGAATATCTTTGCNAGCATGGATCAAATTAAAAAAAGAGATTTTCACAAGTTCTTTTGAAAAGCTCAGGCTTGCAGTTGATGGTCTGTCAGAATTACCAAGTGAATTAATAATAATGCCTATAATATTATATATTGGGAGACTAAATATCTTTGCTACATTTAACATCGTCTGCTTGTCATCATATTATGTCAATTCAAATGCTTCAGAGAAGAAAATGAAGCCTCTCATACCCGGGGAAAGTGACGTTGGAGCAGAGAGGAGGATCCTGTGATTCTGTGTATGTNCAAATGCTTCAGAGAAGAAAATGAAGCCTCTCATACCCGGGGAAAGTGACGTTGGAGCAGAGAGGAGGATCCCGTGATTCTGTGTATGCGGGATTGTAACCGAGGGGAGTCCGTTCTATGGCATCTTGTAGCGGGAGTTTCTCATCTGTTGGCTATCGCTAGGCCATCGGACCGCTTTTTTATATTATTAGAAATAGAATTATGGTTATNTCCCGTGATTCTGTGTATGCGGGATTGTAACCGAGGGGAGTCCGTTCTATGGCATCTTGTAGCGGGAGTTTCCCATCTGTTGGCTATCGCTAGGCCATCAGACCGCTTTTTTATATTATTTGAAATAGAATTATGGTTATTTTTGCTTGGGAACTAAGTATAAATTGTTAATTTCTGGTTTTGGGATTTTTGGCTTTTGGTTTATGTAATAGAGGTTGTTTGCTCTAGTTTATTCTTGCCGGAGCGGTGTATTCTTAAATCTTTCTTAGGTGGTGTGCTTGTAGTTTGATTGGATCGAGATGGTGATCTCTACCGGGCATTCGACAACCTTCTACACCAGCTGGCGTTCTACCGAACTGTTGTTCCTGCATGCATTTTGCCGTCCAGCCGCAGTTCTTCACCGTTCCTCGACCACCATCATCTATCCTTAACCCTCCTAAATCATCTCCTAACCTTCCCACGTCGTCTGGTAGCCCTAGTTCGGTGTCATCCTTATTCTTGTGATCTTTTATGGCTTTGAATTTTTAAATCACTTCTAAAAAGGTNGTGTATTCTTAAATCTTTCTTAGGTGGTGTGCCTGTAGTTTGATTGGATCGAGATGGTGATCTCTACCGGGCGTTCGACAACCTTCTACACCAGCTGGCATGCTACCGAACTGCTGTTCCTGCATGCATTTTGCTGTCCAGCCGCAGTTCTTCACCGTTCCTCAACCACCATCATCTATCCTTAACCCTCCTAAACCATCTCCTAACCTTCCCATGTCATCTAGTAGCCCTAGTTCGGTGTCATTCTTATTCTTGTGATCTTTTATGGCTTTGAAATTTTAAATCACTTCTAAAAAGGGCCATTAGTGTTTTCATCTTTTGTTGTAATCTATTTTATTTTAAACTTAAAGCACAATTCAACTAGATGTTATTCTCATTTTCTGTTGCAGAAGATATTTCTTCCTGATCACATTTCGTTCCTACCTGTACTGTGCATCTCGAAATGAAACAAGATTTGCCACTTGGATGGAAGCCAGGCCTGAGCTCGGTCATCTCTGTGAAAATTTGAAGTTGGAGAGATGAGTTGTGCTACTACAGTGACGGACGAGGTGTCTTTACAATATTTCAATGAATGAGAAAGAGGGATGTGAATTTAAGATAATAACCTCCTGAACTTTTATACTGGTTATTGTTATGTATAGTCTTGTTCATGTGGTTAAATTTTTATTTCCCTTGTTAACTGAATAGTATTCCCTGTACTATTTGCTTGCCACTTCTCTGATTGTACAGACCGACTAACTGGATCAGACGTCCCTCATATAGTCATATCTAAACTATTTTTAGTCTACCGTGTTTATATATTTCCTATACGGAGTTAATGAATTGCTGAGGCTATTCATTGTTTTCTGCTTCTCTAGCTTTCCTGTTTCTGTATTTGGTTAATATGGCATCAGAGCTACCACTGCTCACAACTCTAACAGCTCTCTCAGCTGACTCTGTAAATTTTCTTTTGCTTTCTATGGTTCTCTACGCCTCTCGAAACATCTCCAAACACTGATGTGGCCACTAATTGGTAGCTCTCCTACCCCTCGAGTTTCTCATGCCCGTTATATAAGTTGTCATCGCCATTCACTCGACACTTGAAAATCACCTCATTTGACGTTCTCAACGTCTTNTAATGAATTGCTGAGGCTATGCATTGTTTTCTGCTTCTGTAGCTTTCCTGTTTCTGTATTTGGTTAATATGGTCTCTCAGCTGACTCTGTAAATTTTCTTTTGCTTTCTATGGTTCTCTACGCCTCTCGAAACATCTCCAAACACTGATGTGGCCACTAATTGGTAGCTCTCCTACCCCTCGAGTTTCTCATGCCCGCCATATAAGTTGTCATCGCCATTCACTCGACACTTGAAAATCACCTCATTTGGCGTTCTCAACTTCTCCAAGAATTCCAAGCAAAGGATATGGAAGATTTTCTTGGTGATTTGGTTGTTGCCCTTGTCAGCAAATTACAAAAGTAGATGGTGATGTTATTTCAATTTCTTAATATTTCAAATTTCTACGGTAATATCAACTTTATTACCCTCTAATATGGATATTACACTCATGTTCTAACATTTGGAGCACTATTAAAAAATGAATGCAATTTACCAGGCTTTCTTGCATCTTCCAACTAAAAGATGAGCCAAACCACATCTCTTTGAAAATCAATATATTCAAGAATATGTTTTTGAAATTAAAAAGACAGTAAACGCACTTATTACTGCCGGTTCCTCTTTTGATCATGGAGATATCATTCTCCTTTATACTTGAAATGATATTCCATTCATTTATTAAGCTTTCAAAACGGCAATCAGAATGAGCCTTCAACCTTCAAGTTCTAAATGATTTTTATCCACTCATGCAGCGAGGGAACTGACTTGGCAAATGAATTTACCTATGAAGGAAGTACAATCCTCTCGACTTTCGCAACCATCACTGAGCTACATTAACAATTCAACTCCTGACCTACATTACGTATCAATGATATCAAACAACTTCAACCCCAGGATTATCATGCCACTCAACAACTAACGTTTGGCTAGGCTCAATCTCTTCCATTTCATAGTAACCATCACTATCCTTTTCCTAATTCTCATCATGAGTTTCACTTATCTCCTCTTTAAAATGTCTTTAATAATTCCTCCTCAATTTTCTTTAATGTGAATGCCTATTTTCTTAAAGATTGAAAGACAAATCGAATGATTCTCTTGAGACCTAGTTTTGATGGGCTTTATGTGGTTTGATTGCAACAACAATCCTTTCACAACTTAATCATGAAACTTTTAAACTTCTCAAACATAAATTTTGATGATAAGATTTATGATAAAATCTTTCATAGCTCATTAACTTGTATAGCCATTCTTAGTTTCTATGAATCATCAATAATGAAGTTTATTGATGTTTGAGATCTCATCATTAGCAAGGATATCAAAAGACATAACAACAACAACAACAACAACAACAATTAAGCCTTAATCAAAAGACATAAGAAATGTAAATTTAATTTTTTATTTTAAATATTAATCAAAGCAAGCCTCCGAATGTTAGGAACAATAAATCTAAAACAAAGTCAAGATCTCACATTAAAAACTTTCAATCACGAGTAGATGGTGTTATGACACGTCATACAATATAATGAGATATTATTAAAAATTGGGCATAAACAAAACTAAAAGTCAAAATATGAGGATAAATATCACTCTAGAAAACATTTAGGATGCACTATTTCATGTAGTGAATTTAATGGAGACATTAATATTACTCAATACAATCCTCCATTTTTTTAATAAAGATATAATGAAAATTTATTGTTTAAAAATTATGGAATATTTTTTCTTATTGATGATGAAATTTTGAAAAGTGAAGGATTGTATTAAGTAGTCGACAACAAACGTAAAATTTGTCGAAAAATCATGGTATGAATTTTGTTTATCATTGTGTAAATGTTATAGCATCTCTTGAAAGCAACGCGCTGTATTACCATAATACAGTGAAAATTGTGCAAGGATAACTAGTGTCAAATAAATAAGGGTTCTCATATTACAGTTGAATGTGAGTAAATAAGTTAGTTCATAAAACTAATATTATGACATGATCTTGAAACATAGGTACTCTCACATGTAAAGTAATAGAATTAGTTGATATTATGATTCATAGAAAAATAAAACTAAAAGGGTTAGAGAAAAAACTTAAGAGATTGATAACTTAGCTTTCAAACTTTGGTATTCAGGTAAGAGTCTCACTAGAAATGATGTATGTGTAATTATATATAAGAGTTTGAAAGATAATATTGCAAAAATTAATAGAATTAGAGAGAATTTATACTCCTTAAGATTATTGGTGACATTAAGGTTTTTAATATTATAAGCGTTTTTGCTCCACAAATAGATTTAGATATAGGTTTTCTAAAGAAAAATTCTAGAATGACCAAATAAACTTAATACAAATGATATCTCTTGAAGAAAGAATTTTTATTGTAGGAGATTTAAATGGACATGTCGGTAGATTGGTAGAAGATTTTAGAAATATTCATGTTGGCTACGGTTTTGGAGTAATTATTGAAGAAGGTTGAGTCATATTAGGCTTTGCTTTAGTGTATGATTTGTTATTGCTAATATTTTATTTGAAACATAAAATAATAAACATAAAATATTATTGCTTTAATGAAATTAGCATATTATTACTTATAACAATGGATCGAATAAAACATAAATTAATTATTTTCTTATGGGAAGAAGAGATCGTCGAGAATGTAAAGATTGTAAGGTCATTCCAAGTGAAGATTTAAGTCTTCAACATCGATTATTAATTTTGGATTTTATGATGAAGAGTTATAAAATAAAGAATACTATGAATCATTGTCATTGATTTAGATATGGGCACCTAAAAGACACAAATAAAATTATTTTTATGATTAAACCTTATGATTTCAAGATTTGGGATGTTCATGAGGAAGCAAATTCTATGTAGGATAAAATAACAAACACTATCAAACAAATGGTAAAAGATGTACTTGGAGATTCAAAAGGAAAAATTTGTATAAATAAAAATCATTTGTGGTGAAATAATAATATGCAAGAAAAGATAAAATATAAAAAATTATAATATAAAAATTGTTATAAATGTAAAAACTTAGAGAACTGAAAAAAATATAAAATGACTCGTTGGGAGTCTAAGAAAACAATTTATGACACTAAAAATTTTGCTTTTAGTGATTCTTATAATAGATTAGATATTAAAGAGGGTAAATATATATGTATAAAATAGCCAAATAAGGAGAAGAAAAATAAACAATTAATTCAAGTGTATTAAAGATGAAAATCAAAACGTATTTTTCTTAGAAAAAGATATTCAACATAGGTGGGCGAGTTATTTTGATAAACATTTTAATAAAGTTTCTGAAAATATGATCGACTTTGCTGACTTTAATATCGTTAATAATAATAATATGTTTCATTTAAAAAAAACAGTTGAGGAGGCTTTAAGGAAAACCAAGGGTGAAAACTCTGTAGGACCTGAGATATCCCATTTGAAGTGTGAAAATATTTAAGAGATTTTAGAGCTTCTTGGTTTACTATATTTTTTAATATTATTTTGAAAACTAAAAAGATGCCTGAGGAGTGGAGGAAGAGTATTTTGATTTCCATTTTTAAGAATAAATGGAATGCATAAGAGTGTGCAAGTTATATAGGAATTAAGTTGATGTGTCATACTTTAAAATTATGGGAGAGCGTAATTGAACATAGGTTAAGACTATTATAAAGATTTCTCATAACAACTTTGGATTTATGTCGGGCATGTCTACTATGGAAGCTATATATTTATTTATTTGTTTGATGGAGAAGTTCAGAGAGAATAAGGAGGATGTACATATGATTTGTATTGATTTAGAAAAAGATTACAATAATGTTTCAAGAGATATCCTTTGGAGAGTTTTGGAGAATAAAGATGGTGATATGACTTATATTCAAGTCATTTAAGATATGTAAACTAGAGTTGTTACTTGTTGGTTGGTTGGTTGAAGTGGAGGAATGCTTTGGGCCTATTGTGTGACAGAAAAGTATTGCTTAGACTGAAATGAAATTTTATAAGATGGTGGTGAGATCTGTAATGTAATGTTTATGGTGTTGAATGTTGGCCTTTAGAAAAGAAGCAAAAAACTAAGTTAAATATTGTAGATATGAGAATGCTTAGGTGGATGAGTGGCTTTACACTTAGAGAAAATATGTGAAATGAATATATTTGTGATAGGATTGGTGTAGTTCCAGTGGTGGGCAAATTAGAGAGATTCGTCTTAGATGGTATGGTCACATTAAACGTCAACCATTTGATGATCCGGTTAGGAGACTAGATGTTTTAGATTCGACTAATGTTAGAAAAGGCAGGGGTAGACCTAGAAAGACTTGGGCATATTGTATAAAAACTAAACAAAGTCAAATATATCGTTTGACTTAATCAGTCTCCATTGAAGAATTTGCTATATAAGGATTTAATGTTACTGCTATTGATGATGTTTATAAAAATGATAAAATATGTCTGGGTATGTTTTAGAGTTAAAAAGACTGATATTTTTTACACAAAATTTATAATAAAATAAAAAATTGTTTCCACTGACATAGAAGCAGATTTAAGCATACGGCATCAAAGGCTATTCTTTAAAAGTAAAATTTCAGTCTATGGAATCCGTATTTCATGAAGATGATGTTGTAGGAAAGCAAAGAAGGGTTGGTTTCTTAAAGTTCGAGAGAAGGCTTAGATTCAAGAAACTGGAGCTAATACATGAGGCCATTGCTCTTGCCTTTTTTAAGAGGGTTTTTGTATTATATAATCTTCATTGATGATTATATAACATAATAAATAAATTTTATTAAAAGTGAATCTAAGATGTTGCCACTTATATGAAGTAGAAGAGCTTTGTGAAAATTGAAACAAGTGCTAAAGAAAATGCCTAAGATCGGATAATTAAGAGGATTATGATTCTATTATTACTTGAAGAACTCTCACTTATTATTGGATTTATATCATAGAGAACGATCTCAAAAATTATATAATAACATCGTGTGGCTGAAAAGATAAATATGGCTTTCAATGATAAGTAAGAGAGCATGCTGAAAAAGTGGAGGTTTGTCTTAGAGAAAAGACATGCAAGCATTTACTCTTAAGCATATTGAACTAGAGGATATAACTATCATAAATCTTTATTTTACATGATTACTTGTGAATGCATAAAAATTTAATCAAGCAAATTTTAAAATGACAACATGAAAATGAACCACAAAAATGCATAACAAAAAACAAATCAACTCAACCACACGCTAGGGAGATGCTGAAGGGCAATTGAGACCAGTTTTTGTTTTTTTTTATATTTTTAATATTTCATATTTTAATATCCTAACTTATCGTATATTTGTTTAGGTGGTGATGGTCGNGTTTGAAAGATAATATTGTAAAAATTAATAGAATTGGAGAGAATTATAGTCCTTAAAATTATTGGTGACATTAAGGTTTTTAATATTATAAGCATTTTTGCTCCACAAATAGATTTAGATATAGGTTTTCTAAAGAAAAATTTTAGAATGACCTAATAAACTTGATACAAATGATATCTCTTGAAAAAAAAATTTTTATTGTGTGAGATTTAAATGGCCATGTCGGTAGATTGGTAGAAGATTTTAGAAATATTCATGTTGGCTACGGTTTTGGAGTAATTATTGAAGAAGGTTGAGTCATATTAGGTTTTGCTTTAGTGTATAATTTTGTTATTGCTAATATTTTATTTAAGAAAAGAGATTAGCATATTATTACTTATAACAATGGAACAAATAAAACATAAATTGATTATTTTCTTATGGGAAGAAGAGATCGTCGAGAATGTAAAGATTGTAAGGTCACTCCAAGTGAGGATTTAAGTACTCAATTTCAATTATTAATTCTGGATTTTAAGATGAAGAGTTATAAAATAAAGAATATTATGAATCATTGTCATTGATTTAGATAGGGGCACCTAAAAGGCACAAATAAAATTATTTTTATGATTAAACTTTATGATTTCAGGATTTGGAATGTTCATGAGGAAACAAATTCTATGTAGGATAAATTAACAAACACTATTAAACAAGTGGCAAAAGATGTACTTGGAGATTCAGAAGGAAAAATTTGTATAAATAAAAATAGTTGGTGGTGAAATAATAATATGCAATAAAAGATAAAATATAAAAAGTTATGTTATAAAAATTATTTTAAATGAAAAAAACTTAGAGAACTGAAAAAAAAATATAAAATGACTCATTGGGAGTCTAAGAGAACAATTTGTGACACTAAAAATTTTGTTTTTAGTGATCCTTATAATAGATTAGATACTAAAGATGGTAAATATATATGTATAAAATAGCCAAATAAGGAGAAGAAAAATAAACAATTAATTCAAGTGTATTAAAGATGAAAATCAAAACGTGTTTTTCTTAGAAAAAGATATTCAACTTATGTGGGTGAGTTATTTTGATAAACACTTTAATAAAGTTTCTGAAAATATGATCTAATTTAGTGACTTTAATATCGTTAATAATAATAATATGTTTCATTTTAAAAAAGCAGTTGAGGTTTTAAAGAAAACTACGGGTGAAAACTCTGTAGGATCTGAGATGTCCCATTTGAAGTGTGAAAATATTTAAGAGATTTTAGAGCTTCTTGGCTTACTATATTCTTTAATATTATTTTAAAAACTAAAAAGAAGTCTGAAGAGTGGAGGAAGAGTATTTTGATTCCCATTTTTAAGAATAAAGGAAATGCATAAGAGTGTGCAAGTTATATAGGAATTAAGTTGATGTGTCATACTTTAAAATTATGGGAGAGCATAATTGAACATAGGTTAAGACTATTATAAGGATTTCTCATAACAACTTTGGATTTATGTCGGGCAGGTCTACTATGGAAGCTATATATTTATTTATTTGTTTGATGGAGAAGTTCAGAGAGAATAAGGAGGATCTACATATGATTTTTATTGATTTAGAAAAAGATTACAATAATGTTCCAAGAAATATCCTTTGGAGAGTTCTAGAGAATAAAGATGGTGATATGACTTATATTCAAGTCATTAAAGATATGTAAACTAGAGTTGTTACTTGTTGGTTGGTTGAAGTGGAGGAATGCTTTGGGCCTATTGTGTGACAGAAAAGTATTGCTTAGACTGAAATGAAATTTTATAAGATGGTGGTGAGACCTGTAATGTTTATGGTGATGAATGTTGGCCTCTAGAAAAGAAGCAAAAAAACTAAGTTAAATATTGTAGAGATGAGAATGCTTAGGTAGATGAGTGGCTTTACACTTAGAGAAAATATGTGAAATGAATATATTCGTGATAGGATTGGTGTAGTTCCAGTGGTGGGCAAAATTAGAGAGAATCGTCTTAGATGATATGGTCACATTAAACGTCAACCATTTGATGATCTGGTTATGAGACTATATGTTTTAGATTCGACTTATGTTAAAAAAGGCAGAGGTAGACCTAGAAAGACTTGGGTATATTGTATAAAAACTAAACGAAGTCAAATATATCGTTTGAGTTAACGAGGCATTTAGTCTCCATTGAAGAATTGGTTATATAAGGATTTAATGTTACTGCTATTGATGATGTTTATAAAAATGATAAAATATGTCTGGGTATGTTTTAGAGTTAAAAAGACTGATATTTTTTACACAAAATTTATAATAAAATAAAAAATTGTTTCCACTGACATAGAAGCAGATTTAAGCATACGGCATCAAAGGCTATGCTATATTAAAGAGAAGTCTTAAAGATTTTTTTCTTTAAAAGTAAAATTTCAGTCTATGGAATCCGTATTTCATGATGATGATATTGTCGGAAAGCAAAGAAGGGTTAGTTTCTTAAAGTTCGAGAGAAGGCTTACATTCAAAAAACTGGAGCTAATACATGAGGGCATTGCTCTTGCCTTTTTTAAGAGGGTTTTTGTATCATATAATCTTCATTGATGATTATATAAAATAATAAATAAATTTTATTAAAAGTGGATCTAAGATGTTTACCACTTATATGAAGTAGAAGAGCTTTGTGAAAATTGAAACAAGTGCTNTAAGAGGGTTTTTGTATCATATAATCTTCATTGATGATTATATAAAATAATAAATAAATTTTATTAAAAGTGAATCTAAGATGTTTACCACTTATATGAAGTAGAAGAGCTTTGTGAAAATTGAAACAAGTGCCAAGGAAAATGCCTAAGATCTGATAATTAAGAGGATTATGATTCTATTATTACTTGAAAAACTCTCACTTATTATTGGATTTATATCATAGAGAACGATCTCAGAAATTATATAATAACATCGTGTGGCTGAAAAGATAAATATGGCTTTCAATGAGATTGCATACAAGTCTTCTAAAGTCCAGAGCAAATGCACTAAATACATCATCATATCTAATATACGAGGATTATTAATTGTACTAAACTCTGGTACTTAAAGGCTTTTCAATTTCCTATCTTCTATTTATTTTGATCTAATTTTCTGTTACAAGCAGCTTCATACAATGTATAACAAGTATTATGTTGTTGGATATGATGGAGATAAATTTACATAATAATTATAGGGCATTGAAAGTAATCAAATTTTTAGAAGAAAAAAAATTATTTTTAATAATTCAAAATTATATAAAAATAAGTTGAACACCATTACAAAAGAAACATCCACCCCAAAGTATGCTGAAAAAGTGGAGGTTTGTCTTAGAGAAATGACATGCAAGCATGTACTCTTAAGCATATTGAACAAGGGGATATAACTATCATAAAACTTTATTTTACATGATTACTTGTGAATGCATAAAAATTTAATCAAGCGAATTTTAACAACATGCAGATGACGACAAAAAAACAAAAATAAGAAAGCACCTTAAAACATAAATCACATAAATATATTAAAATAAAAACAAAAATATTTAAAAAAAATGATCCCCAAATGCAAAGTTGATCCATAGATTCGGTTAACATGATGATATCTTAAGACAATGGACAACAAAAGAAAAAATTGAGTGGAAACACCATTTAAAATTTTAAATTTAAAGTTTTAAATTGTGGATGAGATGGTGGCCCGGTGGTCAAAAAACTAGACAAAAAGGAATTTTTTTTTTNAAAAACATTATATATATATATATATATATATATATATATATATATATATATAATTTCATTTTTTTTTACAAAACAATTTGCTTTGTTTAAAAAAATAAGAAAGCACCTTAAAACATAAATCATATAAATATATTAAAATAAAAACAAAAATATTTAAAAAAAAATGATCCCCAAATGCAAAGTTGATCCATAGATTCGGTTAACTTGATGATATCTTAAGACAATGGACAACAAAAGAAAAAATTGAGTGGAAACACCATTTAAAATTTTAAATTTAAAGTTTTAAATTGTGTATGAGATGGTGCCCCGGTGGTCCAAAAACTAGACAAAAAGGAATTTTTTTTTTAATTAATTCATCGAAGCAAGTGGCGGATTGCAGCAACGGCATCGCCTTTGTGCTCGCGAAGAGTTCTCTCAGCCACCTTCTTATCCAGCTGCGCAAACAGGATCAGAGGCCTCACTACATAACTAAATCATTCTGAAAAAACATCAATATTTTGGTTGGAAATAAACCTCTAACTCATTAGCAATTATGTCCACATCCGTTGGATTAATCTTCACAGCAGCAAGCTCCTTCTCCCTGATCACAGTGCACGTATCAGTACAAACAATGTATTCCTGATATTGTAAGGCATAGACATTGCACAAGGCATAGACATTGCAGTCCTTAAAATTATCAAACATCNTGGCGGATTGCAGCAACGGCATCGCCTTTGTGCTCGCGAAGAGTTCTCTCAGCCACCTTCTTATCCAGCTGCACAAACAGGATCAGAGGCCTCACTACATAACTAAATCATTATGAAAAAAACATCAATATTTTGGTTGGAAATAAACCTCTAACTCATTAGCAATTATGTCCACATCCGTTGGATTAATCTTCACAGCAGCAAGCTCCTTCTCCCTGATCACAGTGCACGTATCAGTACAAACAATGCATTCCTGATATTGTAAGGCATAGACATTGCAGTCCTTAAAATTATCAAACATGCACGAGAAAATACATTGCCTCGTTATGCTGTCCGAGTTTGAAAAGAAAAACAAAAGTAATTTATGAAGAAAGGAAGACTGTTGTTCATGAGTTTAAATAGCACATGTTGATAGTTCTTACAACCTATGATGATAGGTATATATAATAATCTGTTCCTACAAAATATGGATGCCATTTAAAAAGGCGACTGAATTGCTCATTCTTGAACAATAAAACACTGAACTGAAATTGTATAAAACAGATTGGATGTGAGAAGATATCTATGAATGCAAGGAAGTCGATAAGGAATCAAAGTTTTGCAGACTTGATGGGACTTCGGGATTTGCTTCGGAGGGTTGCAACTTAAAAAACAATCAATGGAACTTCGTCTAATATAACTATATAGGGATTATTAGGACCATATCAGGCAGACTACTAAATGAGAAGAATGGCATCTGGAAAGAAACATGAGTAGTAGGATGCATGTTGCAGGCTATTAGGGATTATTAGGACCATATCAGGCAGACTACTAAATGAGAAGAATGGCATCTGGAAAGAAACATGAGTAGTAGGATGCATGTTGCAGGCTTGTTTTAGAAGGACAAGCTAAGGTAATATAAAGAAGTCTAAAAAAAAGGAAAACAGAAAAACCATATTTGGTAGGTAGTAGGCACTATAGTTTATTTGATGCGGGAGCTACCCGAGAGGCCCATTTCAGTGTCCCTACTACAGTACTGCACCCCTCTCCATTATATGCTGCAATTCAGCGACAATGAGGGCTTCCGTTTTTGGGCATGGACCGAACCGATCCAGGTATTTTCGCTATTATTCAGTTAGTTGGCCCTCTTGTGTCACGGCCCAGCTCGAGACTTTGAATTAACCAAGGCGCGGACAGACGTTTGGACAGTGAGAACTAAGTTTTGTATATTCATTTACCATTTATCACATGAAAGAGCCACTAATTAATTTAAATTAAAAGAATATAATTAATGTTCATCGTTACTTGTTGTCCGTGTCTTCTATAAACATCTCTTCTATCGCTCATATTTTAATCACTTAATTAGATTGAAAAATTAGTTTAAAATAACAATGCGCTAAACAAATCAGTGAATACCCGTGCTCCTAAACAACAGTAATTGAAAAAAAAATATCAAAATACATGCCAGTTAAATTTTTAATAAATTAATATTAATATTTAAGATACTATTCAATAAATTTTACTATATCAATAGCATACCAATATTATTTTATATTTGTAAAACCGTTACAAGAACACCTTCTAAAAATTTAATCACTAAAGGTACTTCAATATCAATATTATTTTTCATATATGTGCACGGGTATCTTAGTGTTCCCCCACAAATACCATAAAGATATGACTCCATCGTAGTCAATCATGCATATACAAGTAGTCAAGATAAGCATAGCATTCATGTGTTCATCGATTTCAATTCAATATACTATATATAAAATATTTCAATGCATGATATTAAGTAGTTATAAGCATTCCTAACAATGTGACCAATAAAAAAAAAGAATATATAAATCAAAATAAAGCTTGTTCAAGTATCTACTAAAGCAAAATACTGGAGATGAACGAAAATATTACCATAGATTAAAAGTATGAGTACTCATGCTCTTAACTTGTATTATTTCTATCAAATTATCACCTATAAAATATAAAATATTCAATTATCATTTTACTTAATTGTGTTTTAATTTAATTATGAATTATTATTGTATCACACTATTCCAATTAGAATTTGAATACTTTAATCTTTAAGTTTAATCAAAATTAATATTAAATATTATTAATTTATACAAAAATACTTTGAGTTAAAACCATAACATTTCTTTCGTGCTAAAACCAAATGCACTTAGTTTAATGATTAAATAATAAAAATACATATTTAGTATATATATATATATATATATATAATATTAAATAATTTAATTAAATAAACATACCCTTATCTCTTATTTCAAAAAAAAAAAATCGCATGAGGGGTTCTAAAGCCGTCGCTCTTCTTCTTTTTCTCTTTCGAGCATGACAAGTCTTCCTCTGGCTATGTATTGGCTCGATCGCATGTTGGAGAGCTCCTCTTCTCAGCATGTGATACACGACTTGTCTTCCTTCTAGATCGCACAACAGCTTCTCTTCCATATGATCATGTTTGCGCGCAAGAGCTGTTCTAGACCGCAGGAGAGCTCTTTACAGAGTTGCTGCAATGTCTTCTCTTCTACTCCCTTGCTCACGGCTCGATATTGACGTGGACGCCTCCTCTACTACGCTTCCTTCTTTTGCTCTAGCCCCACTCACCACAACCACGCAATTCTAAGAGTCCTTCGCTTCCCTTGCCGCTGTCATTCGACAATCAGATAAGTCGTTCTCTCCTCTATCTCCCTCAAGCACGTCTCTTTATAGGGCAAAAGTATTCTTTGGTTTCCCAACTCCTCGCCTCATTTTGCCCCCCAGTTCAACTCTTTATTTCCTCTTTCGACTATTCGTTTCTTCTTCCCTGAGTAACTGAAACAGGACTTTACATCTTAGACCACTCATCATTATCCTCCTATTATATATTTGTTTAGGATGTTCTAGGTTTAGTTTTTGGCGTGAGTTTGTTTAGGACAGTCGCCGACATCCGTTTTCTCCCTTCAGAGTTGTATTCGAGGGATTGGGTGGTGCTTCAACTGTATCTCTCTCCTGAGGTGATGATTTCCTTCCCCTATCCCCTTCCACGTCCTCCCACATCGCTCATAACCTCCCCTTCCCTGCTACAACCGCCCAGAACAGCCTCATTTTGTTATTTTCTGCAGTTCCTGCTTTCCAGCTGCCTTCCCCACCCATTGGTTGTTTTTGCAGCCGCCCATATCCATTTCCCTTACCACCAAACTTTTATTAGGGCCACGAGAAACGCCCCTCTACAGCCTTGGCTGCTGTTCCAGCTATTCTGAACCACTTCCAAGCCACTGTCACAGCCCTTCCCACTTGCTGCCATCGTTGTTCCAGTCCTCCATACCCACTGCCATCGTTGTTCCAGCCCCTCATCTTTACAACCGCTGTGTTTCCAGCCCTTCATCTTCACTGCTGCTGTGTTTCCAGCCCTCCCCCTTTTTTGCCATCATCCCGGAAAGCCATGCAATGTCAATATTTGCAGCGTACTTGCTCTCCGGAACCCAGAAAACTGTTGCCTTGTTGTTTTCTGCTTGCCAACCACCTCGTCCACCATCCCGTCACCTTCCACCTCTCACAAATCACCACCAACACCCCGAGATCCATCCTAATTTGAGTTAGATTGTTGAGTCTGTTGTTTTTTTTACTTTGAAGTGTGTCGGCTGTAATTGCTGACTTTATCAGTAATAATTATTTTTTCTATTATTGTTTAGGTTAACTACGGTATTATTATTATTTTTTTTAGGTGCCATAAATAGTTAGCTATAGTTTTTACAGTCTATAGATTTTAGCTTNATCCATCCTAATTTGAGTTAGATTGTTGAGTTTGTTGTTTTTTTTACTTTGAAGTGTGTCGGCTGTAATTGCCGACTTTATCAGTAATAATTATTTTTTCTATTATTGTTTAGGTTAATTACGGTATTATTATTATTTTTTTTAGGTGCCATAAATAGTTAGCTATAGTTTTTACAGTCTATAGATTTTAGCTTATCTTCAGCATATGGTTATTATTCACAGTTCACAAAATGACTTTGCAGAAATTGCATGATAGGAATAAGGCAAAGAAACTATTAAATTAGAATAAAAAAGCTTAAGTTGTAGAGTAACATGAAAACAAAGTAAGCAAACCTCATTCTCATTGCATTCCAATCAGCTTCTTTAGAGGATGTAAGAGCTGCCATAGCCTGTACAGACAGCAGGACTCCAACATAATGTAGAAAATGAGTGTAGGAAAGCATGAACAGCAGCACATTATACCAAAACAAATCAATATTGTACAAATACAATAAAGAACAAAACTTGTTCTACTTCCAAGCTATACAGTACCAACCCAAAGAATAAAGTGATATTATTATTAAAATTCAACAAAAATTTCATTTAGAATTCCAGCTGCAGGAAAGAGAATTACATGTTACCATAGCTAAGTTTTTGGAACCAAGAAAAGCGAGCAAAAATGAAAACTTCCTCAGTTAAAGAAGAGAATATGAATATAAGTTTTTATCAAGTTACATGCAAAGAAGAATAATAAACCAGATATTTGTTGGACAAAGGCAAAAGAGAAGCAGGGACTTCTAAGTTCTAAGCTCTGAATCTCATAATAGGTGGCAATAGGGCTATAATCGAGTTGAGCCGAGCTGGGCCAAGCATATCATTGTTCAGACTTGGCTTGGTATAAGTACAAGTTATTCGGCTTGAACTTGTGTCGAGCTTTCATACATTGTTCAAGCTTGATTTGTTTAACTTTTTTAATGGTTGAACTTGATTTGTTTATGACAAGCGAACATATATTTAAACTAGCTAATAAACGAGCTAATAATTCAAATGAAAATCTAGATTTTCAAATAAATAATTTTGCAATTCTAATCGCAACATCTAATTTATCGATTAGGAACTCTAAAATCTGTGAAACTTACTAATTAGCTACATAATTCTTATTGATAGGACTACAATAATTCAAATTTTGTAAGTGCATGAACTAAATTGATCATAAAATTTATAGAGATGATCATTTACTTAATCATATTTAATAAAAAAATAATAGCAATAATGTTGTTGGTAACTGCAGTGAGATGTCATAAAAATTAAACTCATTACTTTTAAGGTTATGAAAACTCCACAAGAAAAATCTTTTATGTCACTCTCTTTAATTGTAAATATCCCATTCTAAATTACCTTTCATTTATTAGAAAATAAATATATAATTAATAATTAAACTAAAAATATTATTGATATAATAATATATACTATTAAATCTATAATTAAATAAATTCTAATAATTGAATTTTATATAAATAATATATCACATATATAATACGAGTTATTATCGAGTTTATATCGTGTATTTAACAAGTTGCTTGTTGAACAACAAATGAGTTTGTTCGTGAACATAAACGAACAAGTTCGACCATGTTTATGTTCAGTTCGTTTAAGCTTAGAGCTTTTAAAAATTGTTTAAGCTTGTTTATTTGCTAATTTGAATTAACATGGCCGAGCCTTAATTGAGTCANTTCGTGAACATAAACGAACAAGTTCGACCATGTTTATGTTCAGTTCGTTTAAGCTTAGAGCTTTTAAAAATTATTTAAGCTTGTTTATTTGCTAATTTGAATGAACATGGCCGAGCCTTAATTGAGTCGAGTTCATTGAGTGCCTTTGTTCATTTAAAGTCCTAGGTGGCATATCACTCCCAACTCAAGAAGAATAGATTATGTCGGTAGTTTAAAATAATGTGTTATGACCATATTCCTTGCTTTGTAATGACATGTATGCTTATGGTGGTTGCGATGGGCAATCTATATATTACTAGATGACATCAGAGGCGGAAAAATGGGCAAATGGCAACGGCAAGAAAAGGCTCCATTTAGCAGCTACAAGGTTTTACAAACTTTTTAGCTTCCATAATTAAAATAAAATATATAGCCATGAAAGTTAAGAAAGAGAATTGAATTGTGTCAAACTTAGGATTAAAGCAGTTAGAGAAAACCTTCACCAAATACATTCATTAGTTTATTTTATGAAAAGGCTGAAAAATTGCCTGCAGTTAGCAAGCATAATTCATCATTTAGAAATCCCTGAACTAAAGGGAGCAGAGAAAAGCGGGCTGATTTCATGCACCTGTTAATGGAGTCTTGCATTTACTGCAACACAATTAGATGACTTGCAATGGCAGAATATACCAATGTGTATCAATTTTAATATGCCTTTTTAACCATTATGTTTGGATATGAAGGACCATCACATTATGTTGCTCCATGTTTCCATAAATTTTGTAATGGATGCCATGTATATGCCAGAGGACCAGAGTGATAAAAAGATGGTTAGTCATACATTATTTTCTTTTGGAATTCCGTTAATACTAGAAGAAGAGAATCTGTGATGCTATATCTTTGGCTTGGTATGAGATGGCCAAAACTCTCATGAATCATTAGCAGCCCCTTTTCTCCGTTGTGTCCCATTTATTTTCCGATGGAATGTTTACTTATATGTCATGTGTAATTTTCTTATTTTCTCAAGTTTTACTAAGTATTAATATGAAATGAACATTTGCATCCTCTTTATCATAAGCCCTATATACTTCCTAACTTGATCTAATTACATCTAATATGCACTGGATAAATTATGAAACTTTGATTAGTGGGAGAACACTTTGATAAAACATAAAGAACCATATGTCAAGGAAGTTTGACGGCATGCAAACTAACATGGTGTGAACATGTGTCAGAAATGAGATTGGTTGATCCTGAGCTGGGAAATTACAAAATTCGACAATCCTGCCAAACACAAAACAATGTATAAATTAGGTCCTAATTTACCCAGATTTCAAGGTACTAGTTTCCATGGATCCAATACCCCTGCAAATTTTAACAGGTGTGATAATTACTGCTGTGCAATTATAACAAAAAAGGATACTACAAGGATACAATAGACTTTTATAACAATGTGGTGGCCATCGACATGAATGCAACATAGTGGCAAAAAAACATCCAAAGAATCCTAAGTTATTAATAGAACAACTGTTTGTTTGTTTTTCATTGACTGAGTATAATTGTTATTTTTGCATCACAACCNACATAGTGGCAAAAAAACATCCAAAGAATCCTAAGTTATTAATAGAACAACTGTTTGTTTGTTTTTCATTGATTGGGTATAATTGTTATTTTTACATCACAACCTTTAAGCATCTGTTGTATATTTTCCTAATATCCAAAGTTATTAATAGAACAGCTGCATCCATCTTATCTTCTATAAAACTCTATTAAGCTCTACACATAATCAACCACATGAAAAACTAGCGCAAATGTCATTATCCCTTATCATATATCCATAAGCCATATTGGTCCAAATAATAATTATAGCTCCCCTCGCTCCAAAGTACTAACAGAACATCGTTAGAGGATTTAATAACAGTGCAAGGAATTAAAAGATGCGAGAAATGGAGAGGCAAATATTCATTTTGCTGATAAAAGACAAATGAAAACAGGAAATTTCGCTAACTTGTCTAAAAAAAATTTAAAATGAAGCCAGAAACCAATGGCTTGATAATAAATACAAAAATAAAAGGGCCAGGATATCGCATAAAACTAATACAGAGAAAAAAATAAAATAAAAAGGTTTTTGCAAGTGCAGGTAAACTGATATAGGTTTCCCGAAACCGCAACCATTTTCTGCAATGAAAACCATGTTACACGAATTTTGAAGAAAAAAAGAGTGGGTTTTCTTTATCCCTGCTAGCTTTAGATCGAGCAGCAAGGAGGACGGTGAGTGGTGATTTAAAAAAAAAATAAAAATCTAACCTCTTGGACTCGAGTGGAATCGAGCTGTCGATCCTCAACGCGATCGGTGAGCTTGTCAAGGGCTTTACTCTGCTGCTGGAGATCCTTCGAGTCCGGAACCTTCACCACCCCCTCATCTCCGCCCTCCATCTCTGTTTCCTGTTACCCACCCTCCTCACTTGCCTCAATCGAGTCGGCTCCAATTGCTCTCGGAAACTTACAACTGAAGTTTTGGAATTTTTATTCGGTCATGAATGTATTCGGCTGTACCCAATTAAAAATGGCCACGTGGAATTCCGATCCATTTAGGTTAAAATTTTGTTATATTATATCCGTTAAACCCTAAACCCAATCAAAAAAAGCTCAATTTTGTCATTTTTGATTCACGCCAACTGCCAAAAAGTGATATTTTGTCTCCTTTTAGATTCAGGGATTCAGGATATTCTCATTTAGTTTCCTCGTATTCGTTGAACTTGGTTCGATGGAAGTAATTATTGACGATGAAATGTTGTTGGAATCTCAAAATACTTACGAGAAACATGATAATGAGATGAAATCTCAGAATATTTTCGAGAATTATGAGAATGAGCAGAGTTTAGATACGTCAGAAGGAAATCGACAGATACGTTATACTTGTTTGACTGCAGATTTAGCTTTTAAGGAATATTTATATTGTTAATGAAGTTTGCTCTGTTTTTATATGACGTTTAACGCTAAGTTTCGGTAAGGATGAGATGTGGTGTTATTTAGGTAATATCACAGTGATATACTGATTGTTTTTGGAGTTGTTTTCCATTTCTGATTGTTCTTTATAGTTTTAGTGGGTTAAATGACTGTCATAATGAAGTGTTGTTCTCGTCTTCATGATGGGGTTAATGGGTAGCTATTCTCGTCGTCGTAATGGTGTCAAAGTGTTACAGTATCATTTGCTTATAATGTTACTGTCGTGGGGATTTGGTGTTATTTTGGTAGTATCACAGTGTTATTAAGATAATATTGGATCTGCTGACTTGATTTTGTTTTTAGGGTATTATGTTGACGTTTAATGATGTTATGCTTGTGTGATGTTTGTGTTATTGTGGTGTTATGCGTGTGTTTTTTTACTTGTAAGGTTGCACGTATGGTGGGGTAGTAATGTGGTGTTATTTTCGTATTATCATGGTGTTATCCTAGTGTTATTTGATCTAATTAGCCATTTTATCGGAGTCTTATATTGGCGTTCTAATTATTTTATCACGGTTTTACTGTGGTTTTATCATGATTTTATTGTGGTTTTATCACGCNGAGTTGTTTTCCATTTCTGATTGTTCTTTATAGTTTTAGTGGGTTAAATGACTGTCATAATGAAGTGTTGTTTTTGTCTTCATGATGGGGTTAATGGGTAGCTATTCTCGTCGCCGTAATGGTGTCAAAGTGTTACAGTATCATTTGCTTATAATGTTACTATCGTGGGGATTTGGTGTTATTTTGGTAGTATCACGGTGTTATTAAGATAATATTGGATCTGTTGACTTGGTTTTGTTTTTAGGGTATTATGTTGACGTTTAATGATGTTATGCTTGTGTGATGTTTGTGTTATTGTGGTGTTATGTGTGTGTTTTTTTACTTGTAAGGTTGCACGTATGGTGGGGTGGTAATGTGGTGTTATTTTGATATTATCATGGTGTTATTCTAGTGTTATTTGATCTAATTAGCCATTTTATCGGAGTCTTATATTGGCGTTCTAATTGTTTTATCACAATTTTATTAGGGTTTTATCACGATTTTATTGTGGTTTTATCACAGTGTTATTAAGGGTTTATTATAGGTTTGTAACGATGACGCTAGTAACATTTCTTAACGGCATTTGATTGGCCTATTCTATTGGCTTTACCATGGTGTTATTTGGGTTATATTATGGTATTATTATAGTGTTATTTATTATTGTAACCTTGTATTAATTTCTTATTGGGGTGCTAATAATGATGTTTAAATTTGCAGTCACCCGAGACAGAGAAATTACTTCATGTTGTTGTCCACAACGAGAAGTAAGCCTATGAACACTACTGTTTATATGCACACCATATTGGATTTACTGTTTGAAAGGAACACAGTGGTTTCTGGCCGAATTCAAAGAAATTTAAGACAAAGGACTTTGTTTGTAGTAAGGTTTGTTTCAAGAAAGAGTTGAAGGACACTATCACGGTGAGGTTCAAAAGAGCAGACACAAGGACTGGTTGTCCAGCCATGATCCGATATTTCGTTGATTTAGAGGTCAACTGGTCGGTAAAGAAATTCATAGAAAGTCACAACCATCCATTGGCGGAGGACAGTGACAAGCATCTACTGCGTTCCAGCAGAAAGATGTGTGACATCAGTGCTGATATCCTCAGATCGATGACAAAATCAGGGATTAGAACCAGTGACGCATTTAGATTCCTCGCTACTGAGGTCGGAGGAGTGGAGAATCTTGATTGTACAAAGAAGGATGCGTATAATTTCATACAAAGAGAGATAAGAGTTCAAATTGAATTAGGGGATGCTAATTCTCTCATACAATTGTTCACTACGCGGCAAGCAGAGGATCTAATGTTTGCGTGGGACTTCCAAATTGATGAGTCAAAATGTTTGATGATTTTTTTATGGTGCGATGAGATGTCCAGGATTGATTACAACTGTTTTGGGGATGTAATAATATTTGATACAAGTTATAGATAAAATAAATACAATTTATGTTGTGCTCTGATTGTCGGTGTGAATCACCACTGACAGAATGTTTTATTTGGTGTTGGTTTTTTGTCAGATGAAATGATTGAATTATTCAAGTGGCTATTCAAAGTCTTTATCCGTATAATGTATAACAAGCATTCAATAACAATATTCATTGATCATGATCAAGTAATGTCTAAAGTCATTGAAGAGTGTCTTCCGCATACCAGACATAGATTATGTCAATGACACATTTACAAGAAGTTATCTTGAAAAGTTCATTGTGGCGTGGGTAGCAGAGAGTCAATGATCTTTTTTATAATTGCTTGAGCAGATGTGACTCTGAAGAGGAGTTTGAAGAAACTTGGGGTGAAATGATCGAGAAAGGAAACCTACACGAAAATGTTTGGTTGAATGAATTGTATAATATCAGACATAAGTGGTCAACCGTCTTCAATAAATAAATTTTTAGAATAGGGATCCCATCAACGCAAAAAAGTGAGTCCACTAATAAGATTTGTCATGGTGTCTCCAAGAAAACAAGCACCCTGACCGAATGTTTTTTGGGTCTTGAAAATGTCATCGAGGATTGGAGAAGAAATGAGAATGATGAAGATTTTAAATGCCAACATTCTGCAATTTCTCACGCCGTTAAAAGTAGTCCCGTGTTGAGACAGGTTGCTACACTTTACACAAGAAAGTTATATTCAATGTTTGAAGCACAGTTTTTATATGGTTTGTGTGGGCTTGTTGTGGAGTGCTCCGCTACTATGGATTTAGAATTTCATATCCGAACTCTCGATAATAAGAACAGAGACATACCCTTTATTGCTAAATTGGACAGAAGTAATTCTTATATTACCTGTAGTTGTAAAAAAATTGAAATGATGGGCTTATTGTGTGCTCACGCTCTAAGGGTTCTTCAACACAAAAATGTTACAAAAATCCCTGTTAAATATATATTTCTTCGGTGGTGTATTAATGCTAAAAGGGATATATATAATAGTTATGGTCATCGTAAGGTGTCAGAAATATTACCAAATTCTGCAAGTGGACTCATCTATCTCAATCACATTCATAAATTTGCATAACATATCGGCATTAGAACACGAGGCCATGAACTTGCCGAGAAGCTAGTGTTAGAGGCATTTAATAAACTTACAATTGATGTCAAAGCCATAATGAGTGGACGAGATCCTCTGGAAAAGTCAAAATCAAAGAAGAAGAAGACACTGAGTAAAGAGCGAAATGTCAATGATCTCATGAAAATGCAGCCAAAAGGAATATCCAATGCAAGGTTAAAAGACTACTGGGAAAAAAACAAGAGATTCAAAAGTAAATGTTACCTATGATATTAAGTTCTGTTTTTGTTTAATGAAAGATTACTACTAACATGTAATATTGTTTACAGGAAAGGATAAAGATATTGTTTCAAGTCATGATATCATTCTGGAATGCGATACAAATTTATTTTCAATGGCGGGTCACTTTAGTCAGGTTGTGAAATCGATCATTCTGAATTTTTTTATTTTTGATCTATACTTCTTTTCTGACATTTACTCATTAATACTATCAATGCACATGAATTTTCTAAAACACAACAAACAGGGACATATACGAGCTTATTAATGGACATACATGATAATATATAGACTATTTATTCAGGAGTTTTTATCGTCGTATTATTTTTGTTTAAGGTGAAACGGAAATTTGTATTATTATTGTTTTATTCAGGAGTTATTATGGGTTATTTTTATATAGTTTTATTGTAATATTTTCATTTTATTAAGGGTTTATTATTGTCGTATTATTATTGTTTAAGGGTTTATTATTGTTGCAGTTGCCATAAGACAGGTTTATTTCTGCCGCTCCACCCGGTTTCATTGGAATCTCTGACGGCATATTCCAATAAAACCAGCGCTCGTGAAATAATTTAGAAGAATAAAACCTGAACACGACCATAAAAATATCAAAGTACAATCAGCGCGGTTGTCATAAGGCGGATTTATTTTTATCGCTCTGCCCAGTTTCATTGGCATCTCTGGCGGCATATTCCAATAAAATCAACGCTCGTTGAACACTTTACAAGAATAAAACCTGAACATAACCGTAAAAATATCCAAGTACAACCAGCACGGTTGCCATAAGACAGATTTATTTTTATCGCTTCGTCTGGTTACATTGGAATCTTTGGCGGCATATTCCAATAAAACCAGCGCTCGTGGTACACTTTTCAAGAATAAAACCTGAACACGCTTGTAAAAATACAAAAGTACAACCAGCGCTGTTGTCATAAGACAGGTTTATTTCTACCACTCCGTCCGGTTTCATTGGAATCTCTAATGACATATTCCAATAAAACTAGCGCTCGTGGAACACTTTACAAGAATAAAACCTGAACACAACCGTAAAAATACCAAAGTACAACCATCATAGTCTTCATAAGACGGATTTATTTTTGCCGCTTTGCCTGGTTTCATTAGAGTCTTTGGCGACATATTCCAACAAAACCAACGCTCGTGGAACACTTTACAAGAATAAAACCTGAACACGATTGTAAAAATACCAAAGTACAACCAGCGCGGTTGCCATAAGACAAGTTTATTTCTACCGCTCCGCCTGGTTTCATTGGAATCTCTGGCATCATATTCCAATAAAACCAGTGCTCGTGGTACACCTTACAAGAATAAAACATGAACACAAATGTTAAAATACAAAAGTACAATCAGCGCGGTTGTCATAAGACAAGTTTATTTCTACTGGTCTGTCTGGTTTCATTGGAATCTTTGGCGTCATATTCCAATAAATCAGCGCTCATGGAACACTTACAAGAATAAAAACTGAACACGACCGTAAAAATACCAAAGTACAACCAGCGCGGTTGCCATAAGACGGATTTATTTCTACCACTCCGCCTGGTTTCATTGGAATCTCTGGCGGCATATTCCAATAAAACCAGCGCTCGTGGAACACTTTACAAGAATAAAACCTGAACACGACCGTAAAAATACCAAAGTACAACCAGCGCGATTTCCATAAGACAGATTTATTTCTGTCGCTCCGCCTGGTTTCATTGGAATCTCTGGCGGCATATTCCAAGAAAACCAGCACTCGTGGAACACTTTACAAGAATAAAACCTGAACATGACCGTAAAAATACCAAAGTACAACCAGCGCGGTTGCCATGAGATGGATTTATTTCTGCCGCTTCGCATGGTTTCATTGGAATCTTTGGCGGCATATTCCAATAAAACCAGCGCTCGTGGAATAATAAATTAGAATACAACGAGAATACTGCAGAGGTAAAACCATAATATAACAGCATGCCCCATTAAATCAAATACATCATAGAAGCCACCATAATAAAAAAAAGATACAACCGATGAAACATTCTAATAAAACAATACATATATACAACCAAACCAGCAGAAGATTAATGTTTCATTTGCAATACAACCAAATACACAACAGTTAATATGAATGTTTGATTGACAATATATATATTACAATAAAGTAAACACATCAGTTCAATCTTATTTAATGGAGGAGACACAAATGCAAAGTTCATATGCTAATTCAGCCCGAAATCTTGTCATTTCTTCCTGCCACCGTAAATCCTTACTCTAATCAACTGGGTTGGCCTCAACTAGTATTTTGATGTACTTGCAGACAAACATGCCGCAGTCAATACTGTTATTTTGAGTTAGTACGCCCTTAACCATTGTCAGCCCCCATGTTCTAGGTTTCCTCGTACCAAAACATAGTCTAACATCCGCTGCAAATATTGATATCTACAAAGTTGGATGTCACATTTGTTATTCCATGACAAAATCAAAATGGGATTGACATATTATGTAACATAAACTTACAACGCATTCGCATACTGCCTTATGCATTTTGTTTTTATCTTTCAAGTCAACAATCAACAATATCTAATGCTGGTTTTCAACAATGGGAAATAAGATAATCTCAACATTTTTCACCGCTTTCTTCGTAATGTGGCGCAAAAACCTTAAGTTGTCACCACCCTCCATTTTCCGATAGTTTTGCATGAATTGACACACTTTTAATATTATCATCGACTGTAAAAAAAATATTACGACGTCCATTTTTTTATTTATATACATAATATAAAGAGGACACATATAGATATTGTTAGAATGATGTTGGACTTTGAGTCCTCCTCCCATGAAGAATGAGGGTTAATGCATCCATCTGGTCATTGTCAATCCATCTATTGCACAAGACGTCATCCATCATACCTCGATCAATATAGATTGAACTGTCTCTAAGGTGAACAATAAAGTCATTCTTGAAGAGTACGAATAAAATCTGTATCACCTCACATTAATGACTTTTTATGAAACGACAAATCGAATGCTACTCACTTTAAAGGGTATTGTGATAGGCACTGATCAATTACTGTTTGCATTTCCTCAAATATCAGTGCTCGCCCAGAAAAATCTATGTGTCGCTTTGTTAGTGAGGACTATACATAAACAAAGCTGTTGAAATATCAAATGTACTAAACAACATATAAGAAATTATTACAAATTAGGTTAGAAATACCGATGTTTCGGTACAACTGGTAACTGTGCATGCATTGGAGGTACATATACTACTATCTGTAAAGTTGTTTCAATTGTTGGTGAGGTGGCAGCAGTATCAGGTAGTTCTAGGGTTGCAGCGGTAGCAATAATTAGTTATTTTGAGGTGGCAGTATCAAGTATTTGTTCTACAATATCTGAAATTTGTACATTTTTTTTAGAGAGGCGGTTGTCTCTTCATCAGTCATTGTTTCATCAACAAACAATTGCTCATCAGCATCCTTTGTTGTTTTTCTTCGTTTATATTCAAAGGGTGTGAAAGGGGAGCTCATAACCTTCTTCTTACGACTACGTCGGCCCTTCACCCTAAGTAATAAGCTGGAAATTGTCTGGGTTGGGAGCTGGACAGGTTCCTCGACAACATATGGGATTCCAACAGGAGGAGAGGGGGCTGGGAATATTCCTCATCGGCATGAGGGATTACAACAGAAGGGGAAGGGGCTGGGCAGAATGCTCATCAACATATGAGATTACAACAGGAGGGGAGGGGGGCTGGGCAGATTGCTCATCAACATGCGGATTATAATAGGAGGGGAGGGGGGCTGAGAAAATTCCTCAACAGTATGTGGAATTCCAACAGGAGGGGAGGGGGGCTAGGCATATTCCTCATCAGCATGTGGGATTACAACAGGAGATGAGGGAGATTGGGCATATGCTTCCTCTAGGACTATGCCTATATTAGCTCCATCATTTTCATTTTTTTTTTTAATTTTATTCTGTAGTTTCAACATTTGGTCTTGCAGACCCGAAATTCCAACAGTAATTGTATTAAGAGTCCCTTGGAACTTATTGAACCTTTTCTCCTGTCCTTTGATAAGATCAATTATTGCTTCAAGGTTATTATTCATTACATTGTAAATTGGTTCAAGGGCAGTCTCTCCTTCAAAAACTGGCCTCATATCAAATGATATAGGAGGTTCTGCTTTAATTTCAGGATGATGGATTTGACAAATATCGGGTAGTCCCTCATCTGGATTGGCCAGAAAATTTAGTTCTTCCTCTTTTAGGTCCAAGAATCTATCATTGACCTGTAAGACATTTCAAGGTTTCTAAACCTTAATCACTATTCCATAAATAAGTTATTTAACCACAGTGTAAATGATTGACCTGTTCACTGGTTATCCTCTTAAAGGTCGCATCTATCTGTGAGGAGTTCAAGCTAACAATTGTTGGCCATCTCAACATTCTGGGTCTGGCCTCAGCATTGGCAGGAGTTACCACAGATGTATGCTCAAAAAACCAGAGCTGCATAAAAGATATTTAATATTCAACATAAAAGATAATTAATAAATAGTAACAATGTTCAACTTCTATAATATACTGACCGTAAGCAAATAAAAAAAACCATTTATGTATCTAATAGACTTGTTCCGCAATAATTTGATGGCCACTGCATTAATTTGCTCTATAAGAAAATCACATAGCGCAGCCAACCAATTAAATGAGGCAAAAGTCTATATGTTATCCCTAAAGTTGTTAAGTCCTTTAGTTACACTAAAATTACTCGAGAGAAAAAATAGATTTGATAATAAAAATTTAATAAACAATTTAGCAAAAATGATATGACTCGTGTCCTCAGATATTGAATGTCTGACCTTATCCAACGCATCTCTCACTACAGATGGCCGACATCTACAGCTCATTGATCTTGGGTTCACAAACCTACAAAAAATACTATGCAACAAATATCAGGTGTTATTTCAATGTCATTATTCAAGTGTTATTCGGGTGTGGTTGTATTATTATGGTATTATTACGGTATTATTGTGGTTATATCTTGGTGGTATTATTCATGTAGTATTACGATATTATTATGGTATTATTAAGATTATATTTAGAATGTATTATTCTTGTACTATTATAATATTATTACGGTTTTATTACAATTATATTTTGATTATATTACCGTATTCACTATTTACCTAGTAATTTATGACATTATTATGGTTTTATTTGACTTTATTATTTAGTATTAATCAAATTTTGTATTATTGTGGTTATCGTGGTTTTATTGTTGCTTTATTATGTTTTTATTAAGTGAAGTATTAATATGGTTGTATTATGGTAACATTCGAGGGTTCCATTAAATTTAAAAATTCTTTTATCACGTGGGAGTACAGCCGAGTCTCACGTAATAAAAGAATTTTTAAATTTCAAGGAACCCTCGAATGTTACCATAATACAACTATACTAATACTCCACTTAATAAAAACATAATAAAGCAACAATAAAACCACGATAACACTGCAGGGTACTTGAAAAATACCGCGGAGCTAATAACATCAATGCTACCACAATAAGACTCGAATAATATCATAATACAACCATAATAATACATCACATCGATGTTAATAAATTGATAATATAATAATGCGTCAATCACTCCGCAATAAAATAATAATACTACATAACAAAAAATAGATCAATAATACTAGAATAATTCACTAATGATACCATGATATTACAACCAGTTGAATAAACATAACGATACATATAACAATAACCATCGTTTAATACATAGTATGCGGCAAAGGGGAGGTCGGTCCGTTGGCTTGTAGATTCAGCTCCAACTCTGTTTGTTAAATTTATGGGCAATGAGATCATGGTTATTTAATTATTCATTGAGGGCTTGGTCAGAATCAGTGAAGAAGCTGAAAATTGCAATAAATGTAATAATCATTTTAGTGGAAGGGAGAGTTCCTTGATTGCTTGAAGACAATGAGATAAAGTTATTTAGGGATTCAAATAATCTTGAATAATAAGCAGTCAAAAATTCATTCACATCAATGATCAAAGGTTGATTAAGAGGAAGTTTCAGGCGGTTCACACATCAAAAATTGATTGAGTTATATAATCTGATGACAATGCCGATGATGTGATTTGTATCAAGTAATTCAGGTAATGAGTTTGCTAAATTGTCGAAACATAATAAAATGTTATTGCAAGTCATGTTGTTTTGCACTTTTTAAGTCTCATGTGACTGGTGTTCCAACTGGTTCACCTGACGGAATACCATTCATATCAAACTTAAGAAGTCTAGAACATCATAACTTACAATTATGTGACTGGTGTTCCAACTGGTTCACCTGGCGGAACATCATTCACATCAAACTTAAGAAGTCCATAACATCATAACTTACAATTATATTTTATTATGTTTTCACAATTTATCAAACTCATTGCGATTTACTTGATACAAATCACATCTTCGGCATTGACATCAGATTATATAACTCGATCAACTTTAAATGTGGGAACCGCGTAAAACTTCTTCTGAATCAACCTTTGATCATTGATGTGAATGATTTTTCAACTCCTTACCTTTCAATATTATCTGAATCACTAAATTACTCAATCTCATTGCATCTGAACAATCAAGGAACTCTTCATTCCACTAAAATGATTATTACATATATTGCAATTTTCAGCTTCTTCATGATTCTGAGCAAGCCCCAGTGAGTCAATAAATAACTTTATCTCATTGCTCACAAATTTGTGTCAAATGGTTCAAAAAATAGTACTTGACCTGTTCGCCCATGTTGCTCCTTTCCTGCATGCAATGATTTGAGTTATAGAAATACAATACTCTGAAGAGAAAAAAATTTTCAAAATAAAAAGTCTGCGTCTATCAAAACAACAAAGACAATAACACCATAATCACACAACAATAAAATCATAAAACCACAACAATAAAACTGTCTTCAACAGTACAATGACACAATGATAAAACCACAACAACACCACAATAACACCAACATCCCTCATTAACAAAGATAACACTAGAATACTGCCAAGATAATATCGTGGTAACACTAAAAACCATTACCCTGACCTAAATGTCAGCATAACTTAAACAGTTACAACGACAACAACTTTGAATAAACTAAAAACTACTAAAGTCAAACTCTGATAAACCCAGAGAAACAAATTGTTAAACACAAGTAATGAGACAAATGTCAGAACTATACCTCCGATAAAAAACTAAAGTAACACTATTAAATCAACTAATGAAACCTCCATAAACCTAGACAAATGTCAGAAGTATCCATAAAATCAAAAGATAAAACTCGCACAAACTCTAGAACCCAAACTACAACAATGTCTTTAAAATAAAAATATTCTCCACGAAGCTAAACTCACTTGGATCTGGAAATTGTTGTCGTTCTGAACGAAGCTAAACTCACTTGGATTTGGAAGTTGTTGTCGTTGTCTTCGTCAATAGAACAATCCATTTCGATAGCTCCAAACCCTAAAGTGCAAAAGTAAAGTGGGGGAAAATAGGGAAAGGCCTTATGCATTCAATTTTCCAGAAAAAGGAGGGTTGGGTCGGGGNTGAACGAAGCTAAACTCACTTGGATTTGGAAGTTGTTGTCGTTGTCTTCGTCAATAGAACAATCCATTTCGACAGCTCCAAACCCTAAAGTGCAAAAGTAAAGTGGGGGAAAACCGGGAAAGGGCCTTATGCATTCAATTTTCCAGAAAAAGGAGGGTCGGGCGTCAAATAATAGAATTTTTAACCTAAATAATAGTAGTGGGGCCGGATTCCACGTGGCAGGTTCTAATTGACTATCGTTTGCAAGCTTCCATACATTGCACGTACCGAATAAAAATTTGAAGTTTTGTGATCACGTTGTTATTATTATAAGGGGCATTTTATTGCATGCCCTTACTTGTTATGTATTTGCCNCGTGGCAGGTTCTAATTGACTATCGTTTGCAAGCTTCCATACATTGCACGTACCGAATAAAAATTTGAAGTTCTGTGATCACGTTGTTATTATTATAAAGGGGCATTTTATTACATACCCTTACTTTTATGTATTTGCATATTTAAGGCCTTCAACATTCTTTTTAAGTTTATGCCATTCAAATCTTTCATATCACATAAAAGTATCACTATTTTAATTTTAAAAGTTAAATATTTTTTTTAATAAAAAAATAAGTAATATGTATGTGTTAAATTCACATATATACTATGGATGACACTTAAGATATAGAGCATAGAAAGAACGAGAGAGAGAGAGTGANAAATAAGTAATATGTATGTGTTAAATTCACATATATACTATGGATGACACTTAAGATATAGAGCATAGAAAGGACGAGAGAGAGAGTGCATATTTAAGGCCTTCAACATTCTTTTTAAGTTTATGTCATTCAAATCTTTCATATCACATAAAAGCATCACTATTTTAATTTTAAAAGTTAAATATTTTTTTAATAAAAAACAAGTAATATGTATGTGTTAAATTCAGATATATACTATGAATGACACCTAAGATATAGAGCATAGAAAGGACGAGAGAAGAGTGCATCTTAATTCAAGAGTTTTGTTAGAGTTTTAGGAGTCCTTTATTATAGAAATGACTTCCTATTTATATATTTCAGGGGTATCTAGTGTAAAATTACATGTTTGNACCTAAGATATAGAGCATAGAAAGGACGAGAGAAGAGTGCATCTTAATTCAAGAGTTTTGTTAGAGTTTTAGAAGTCCTTTATTATAGAAATGATTTCCTATTTATATATTTCAGGGGTATCTAGTGTAAAATTACATGTTTCTCCCCATTTTAATAAGAATGTTACAAGTTTTTATGACATATTTTCATATTTATAACTAATTTTGGCACCCTATCATATTCATAATTGATATTAACATCGTTTCATATTCACAACTACTCGATGAGGGACATTTGATGACCTAGTAATCTTATCGTTCAGTCGGTTGAAAGGTTTTGGTTGATCGTCAATTATTTGCTCGACCTTCTCAAGGTAATTCTAAGTAGATGCTCTTCTGTCGTTAGGGTAAAATTCAACTGTCAGACAGAGGTTGTATCATTATAATCTGATAGGCAACCCTCCTTGGAANGTTTCATATTCACAACTACTCGATGAGGGACATTTGATGACCTAGTAATCTTATCGTTCAGTCGGTTGAAAGCTTTTGGTCGATCGTCAATTATTTGCTTGACCTTCTCAAGGTAATTCTAAGTAGAAGCTCTTCTGTCGTTAGGGTAAACTTCAACTGTCAGACAGAGGTTGTATCGTTATAATCTGATAGGCAACCCTCCTTGGACAAGGGGCCTTCTCAAAGGATAAAAAAGTCTTCTGTGGGGTGTCATTTGGCCATCTTTATGAGGAGTTTCAGAATTGTTTAAGGGAGCTGGTCATGAATGATCGTCCCAGGGGTTGGGTTCTTTATATTTCTTCATTTCAGTTGTGCTTTTGTTTGGTCGGTTTGGAGTTCCAACTGAAGAAAATGACCCTTGGTTTTTCATCTCTTAACTATTCCAATGCATTGTCCTTTGGTGTTCACAAGTGAAACCCATTGGATTTTCTCAAGATTTGCGCAATCATATTTTCAATATACATATTTAGTTCACTAATTCTCTTACTTCTTAAAAGTGACAGTTATGATAAAAATAAGTGAATTAAATGTAAAAATTAACTTATTTATTTCATAATAAATACTTTTAATAATTGAACTTCCTAAATTTTTGTGCTCACAGTCCTTATAAATCGGGCAAGATCAGCACTTCTCCAACACTTTTTTCTTAGTTTCTTGTCCTTCCATCGATTGTTAACAGGAGAAATAATTATTGCAAGTAGCAAGAAGTCTCCTACTATGTCAGTAAATAAAGCGACCAGGATAAAGGACTTTGGAATTTTGACTAGAAAATTATGCCCTCCCAATTATGCAAGGGAGAAAAGGAAATAAGAGAGTAGCCAGTTTGTCGTAAAAAAGAAACTAGAGGATGAGGGCCAACCTGTAATAACAAAAAGGACTGAGAAAGAAGGTTGGCCAATTGGTAAAAAGATACCAGAAGAAGGGAGCTGACCGAAGGGAGAAATTGGGTCAAATAGACGGTCCATAAGAAACAAAGGGTGAAGGGACTAGAGGAAACGACTGATTCATCCGACTCGATGCCACTCCATTGTGAGATGAGGAGCACGGAGGACGTGCACCACACTGGGGTGAAGTCCTTGCCCTTGCACCAATCTGTGAATGACCGACTCAACAACCAATTCAGTTTGTCATAGAGACCCAAGTCTAGCCACATGGGGGTACAACTCCCTTCCTTCAGTTGGTGAGACTTGTCAGATGGTTGTTCAGCTGCTTCTTGTTGAGAGCCTTCATTCAACTCAAGTTGAGCGAATCCTAGGTATGAAAAAACCTGATTTTCTTTGATGGAGTATATTTGTTATTTTTTTATGAAATTTGATTATTCTTGTAGATGAGACCAAGAAAATCAATGATTTGTCAATGGGAGCTAGCCATTTCTCGATTTTAGAAATGGTCGAGGGACAACCAACTCTGCCCTATGAAGGAAGTTCATCAGGTCGTTTTTTTGGCCTTGAGATGTAGAGAGGGGTATCAACAGTCAGTGAGGATCTCTAGCATCGTTGGCTCGCCAAATAGATAAAACGGTAGACTCTTTCACCCGGGAAGCTGGCCTGTTGAGGGAGGTTATCATAATGCACCTAAAGAAATAGTCGATAGCTCTTTGCCTAGAACATGTGGTTGAGTTGACCGCTTTATGAGTGGACATGGAGACTCTTTGAATAGAGCTAATAGAGGTTTCAGGTGATTTGTTTGATCGACCGGTTCAGCAAGAGGAAGAAAGTATTTAGAGGTCTAGGTTTGGGGGCAAGCCATGTATCAGAGTCTAGTGAGTCGTGGTCTTGTATTGTTTGAGGCATCTTAAGACCCTCATATAAAATATTTATTTTTTTGAATAAATAAAATGTTTATTTTTGCCAAAGTTCAAAATCTCGTGTCATTTANTTTGAGAAATGAAGAATAGACGAGGTATGCCGACCCCACTTAATTGGATAAAGGCTTATTATTGCTGTTCTTAGGGATTTCTTCGTGCAGATGCCTGCCGCCCGCAGAGTGGCATATATTCGGCGTTTTTACAATCGTTTGAATAATTGATATTTTTTCTATTTTTAATCAATGGATTATCTATGTTTTTCTTTTTTTTTATATCGTTTGAACAATTGATTATCATTTACAATGTATTATCGTTTGAAAACTTTTTTACAATCGTTTGAACAAATGATTATTATTTAC